>JADRCD010224908.1:0-18480 GCA_019843815.1 Montemys delectorum | reverse complement strand
TGTGTCTCTCGGAGATTTGATATAAACATGGAAGCCTAAAGTTTCAGAAGTGTTTCGGTGAAGTGTTTAATGAGACTGTCAGCTTATGTTTCAAAAGTGGTTTATTTAACATGGAAATCTGAGAGTCTGGAATTGCTTCTGGATGCTTTGACTTACCAAAACTCGGTGCTGACTGATTTAAAAAAAATTGCTTTTTGAGTCAGGGTCTCATTTTGGGTTCAAGATTATCATGGGGCCCAGACTGTCCTTGAACTCAAGGAGACCATGTATCCCAGGCTAGCCTTGAACTCATAGATCCTCCTGCCTCAGCCTCCCAAGTGCTGGGATTATAGCTGTGAGCCTGAATTTGAATATATTTTGAATGGAGACTAGTTGAAGATATTTCTTTTCCTTCTCGTAAAAAAGGGGTTAAGTGGTCTGCCTCTGTGACTCACAGTTTTGTACAAAAAGGAACAAAACAAACGATAAACAAAAACATATACAGAAGAATCTAGCTTGGATATTATTCTCATGGTTCTATGCTGGAATGAGATGGTAGAGTTTGGGGTTGTTGGTCAAGACTTTAATGTAAAAAATGTTAATATACATTAGTTGTTTGTATGCAGAAGCCTTCTAACACTGCCACAAAACAGAGCCCAGCATTCAGGTGTATACTAATGGCTCTGGGCCTTTCATCTCATCACAGATACTAGCTTTAAAGGGTGCTGTCTGTCTGTCTGTCTGCCTGTCTTTTAGGACAGAAGTAGAAACCAACTCACAGCTAAAAATTTCTCCAAGATTGGTCTGTTTAAAATCTGAACTAAATTTAAAAAAAAAAAATAATTTGTTAAGAGCCCACTTTTCCACGTCTATTGTTCTCTAAACTCAAAGCAGAGTTAAAAGTAGACTTGGTATTTAGCATACAGCTTTCAAAATAGCCTTGTGGCAGAGAGCCTGGGCAGTATACAGCACGCAGAAAGAACAGAAATGCAGACCCTCCGGCAACACTTCACATTCTGATAGGACTGTATTGAAATATGAATGCAGAATATGCCCTCAAACACTAGGGGAGGAGAATCCAGACTTCAGCTGACTATTCTTTCCCCTTCCAACTCCATGTTTCTAGTTATTAAGTGAATTTTTATAATACTTAACAATATATGAATCAAGATTATTATCAGCTGTTAAAATAAAAAGGCATACTTTTTACACTTTTCGAAATGTCTTTTTCACATTTTTCCTTTTTCCTTTTTGAGATAGAGTATCCCACAGCCTACTTTGGCTCCTAGCTCCCTATGGAGCCAGGAATGACCCTAAACATCTGATCCTCTTGCCTCTACCTCCCAAGTGCTGGGATTAGAGGCGTATACCACCATGCCTGGTTTATGTTTTGGGTGAGGACTAAACCCAAGACTTTGTGTAGTCTAGGCAAATACTCTACCAACTGAGCTATATTCCCCAGCCTCACACATTATACTGCTCTAAAAAAAAAGTTTCTGTACCATTTAAAATACCGAGACCTAATCCTGTGGTAAGATATAGGGCCAAGGCAGCCAGGTGAAGGCTAAGCTCTGCCCTGACTGTAGCACCTGAATGTGTCTGATGAGCGGCCTTACTGAATCAGACCCACAACCTAGTGTTATTACTGTCTTTAGAATCCAAAATCATTTGCAGAAGCGCCAATAAAAATATAGCCTAGAAATTATATTTTAAAAAATAGAAAAACATGCCTTTAAAATTGTCAGACTAAACCTCTTTAAATAATGTCTTCATTAACTCTAGTTAAAACTTACTTTGATCTTGTTGTAACATACAATGGATCTGCTCACCTGGAAACAGACAGCACATCGTTACCTATTTGGATAACCTGTTCAAGATGTTAGCTCAGTGTCCTGCCCTCCAAGTATGTCTTAATCTGACTCAGATAATACTTCCTCTTAGTAGTCAAAATATTCCAAAACAGGGTGTCATCTTTTTTTTTTTTTTTAAATTCAGAATCTATTTGTAAAAATAGTTTGGGTTAATGTAGACAACTTCATTCTTGAGATATTAAAATAAAAATTCTAACACAAACAATTCCAGTTTTTCCAAACTTCCTAATCTAGATATTCAAACATTGCAACACTATTTTGTCAACATAAAAGTACCTTGGCCAGAGTAATTCTGTTCTAACTTATCGTCTTCTCAGACATGATTGTGAAGGTGAGGACTGGGCGTCGATGGCTCTGTCTAACCTCATGCTTCTCTTCAGCAAAGGGAAGTTTAGCTCTTTCCACATGGGTGCTGTCAAGTGAGCCCAGAACAACTACAGCTCGTGTGCTGTGCTGTTAACATGGGTCCACACCAGGTATCTGGACCCTAAAGGCTGCATCAGAGGTATGTTATAGTCTTCTCTGGCTTCCAACAGCTAAATTCTGACACAGTGAAGAAGGGAACAGCCTCTGGTCAAAGGGGCTGAGATAGGAAGGTGCCAGTCCCGTGGCCTCAGTGAGATCGACGCCACTCGGCTGCTCGGAGGTCTGCCCATTAGCACAGCATGCTAAGTGTCAGTTCACACAAGTCTTGCTGCGATAGAATGCTGTCTTTCTGACCAAGCACCAGACCAGCAAGCCTTAGTACTGCCTGGATTGTGAAACAGCTCTTCTTGTGGCTTGCCTATGGTAGCCTAACATGCTGCTTGTTATGCTTACTTTGATTCTTATACTGTGGCACCGTGGCTTTTGCAACTCACCTAATATTAAAGACAGGGATAATAGATGCTGCACATCACAGCATTCCTTCCCTCCATCTGTCGCAGGCTTGGACATGTTGGCCATTTGACTTAAGTCTGAAGCGCGCTCAAAATTATAAAGTATTTAAAATGTTTAAGTTATAGCATAATATTTCCCCAAAGCATGAACACCCTCCAATGACTGCCAATGACTGCGTTAAAGGAGTTAATACACGTAGTACAATGCTGTAGGTAACAGGACATGGAAGATTTACTTCACAGGAATTACAACTATCTTGATAGAATTTGTAGGGTTTAAACTGACCTCAAGTACTGTCTCTTAAATGTAAAATTTAAAAACGGAGCCCAGACCTGTTGAGCAACCCCAACTTAGATATTTACGCTGGAATACTCAAATCACCCTCAGATGGTCCAGTGTGGGTTTTCTCCGGGCGCTTCAGAAGCACAGGCAGCCCTTTGGTTCTGGGTGCTGATGCGGGCCAGACTTTCACTGCCCCAACTCCAGCACCCCCATCCGTTCACAGGCTCGCCCAGTGGGTGAGTGGGTGGGAAAGGATGGCGAGGGCTGCTTTAAGGAGTCAGCTCAGTTTTCCTCCTTCACAGATGAATTTCACTTTGAAAACAGGCTCCTGGTTTTTCTTACATGCGTGCCTGACACACCTTGAAACACCTGTTGTCCGCACAGGGAAGCGTCTGCCTGCCGGTTTCACTTCTAGCGTTTGATCACAACCTGTTCATAGGCTCCAGATCCTACCCTGAAACAGTAGTGAGAGGAAAACTTTCAGACCTTGAACTGTAGAGGTGACACCCTCCGAAGAACTCCCCTCCTAGGCACATCCGCTGGTTCTCTCCCCCCCCCTTTTTAAAAAAGATTTATTTTATTTATTTTATGTGTATGAGTACACTGTAGCTGTACAGATGGCTAGGAGCCATCATGTGTATGGCTGCTGGGAATTGAACTCAGGACCTTGGCCAGTGCCGCTCGCTCCAGCGTACTTCATTATAACTGTCTTCAGACGCACCAGAAGAGGGCGTCCAATCTCATTATGGGTGGTTGTGAGCCACCATGTGGTTGCAGGGATCCGAATTAAGGACCTTTAGAAGAGCAGTTAGTGCTCTTACCCACTGAGCCATCTTGCCAGCCCTCCTTTCCCCTTTTTTGAGACATGGATTTTCTGTGTAGCTCTGGCTGTCCTGGAAGACCAGTTTGGCTTCGACTTCCTGGGTTTAAAAGTGTGTGCCACAGCCACCTCATCCTAAACTCAGTGTCAGCCAGGGCAGTACACAGGGTTTTCCTGGAGAATGATGAGTCTTAAGTAATAATACTGTAGGTCTTAATATATCTTTCTAGAAAGGGGAAAGCCCTTTCCACTCTCTCTCCTCTTTTTCCCTCTTCCTCTTCCTCTCTCTCCTTCTTCTTGTTCAGACAGGGTTTCATGTAGCCTAAGCTGGTCTACACCTCTCTGGTTTTGAGGTCCAGTTTTTCCTGCCTCTACCTCTCAAGTGCTGGGATTATGGGTGACAAGGCTCAAGATTTCTTATAGTTAACACATGCCTTTATATGTGGCCAGTCTTGTAAATTACACCTGTGTGACGTAGATCAAAAGGGAAAGTGCTCTTGGTTGACCTCCTTCTCCCCATCTCTTCTCTTTTTTATAATTTCTCTGGGGACAGGGAACCTTGCTGGAGACTGTCTTCTCAACTCCCCTGTGGATAGGCATGTCCATGTGACTAAATTTTCCCACATAAAACACAAAGAGATATATTGCCTTCCATCTCTCTAGTGTATAAGAAATCCTTGTCCTGGGTTGGCAGCTACCCCAGCAGTCCAGGCCAGTGAAAGAATAAGATGGTAGTACATAAGTTTTGGGGACAGAGTTGAATAATCAGCCTGGCCACTGCATTCTTGGGTTTCTGTGTCACAGTTCTGTAATATGCTGGGTATGAGCTGATCAGATGCATATGCAGCAGAGGATGGCCTTATCTGATATCAGTGGGAGGGGAGGCCCTTGGCCCTGTGGCGGTTTGGTGCTCCAGCGTAGGGGGATGCTAGCGCGGTGGGGTGGGAGTGGGCAGGGGTTGGGGGAGCACTCTCATAGAGGCATAGGGGAGGGGGGAGAGGGCAGATGGGATGGGGGGTTATGGAGGGGTAACCAGGAAAGGGGATATCATTTGAGATGTAAATGAATGGAATGATTAATAAAAATAAAGTAAAATAAAATAAAATTTGCAAGATAGAAATTGAAACAAAAAAGAAAGAGAGAAAGAAAGAAGAAATAATGAAATATACTAACAGAATGATGGAATATACCAAATAACTTGCGGGCTTTGTGAATGAAGCCATTCTGAGACAGCCTATTTAAGTAATGGTCTCATCAAGAGGAGACTATCTGCAGCTGTTGTTATAACTGATGCACTTAGGACCATGGTTCTATGTCATCAAGGAAAGAGCAGGCTTCTACTTGCTACTGTTTCTTGGTCTGGCAGAATAAAAGTTCTCACTATGTTTTTCAGACAGCAGCTAACTTTACATTTTTGAATGGGTCATAATTCTATCCCTTCCCAAAGCATCCTGGGTGATCAGGGGAACATCAATACTGGTGCTGCATAGAGGTGAGGGTCTTACTGTAAAAGTTATCCACAGGTACCCATTTCCTCATTTGCTGAGGTATCAGGAAACCCCCTCCCCCTACACCTGCTGTTTTGCCCTGAGTGTATAAAGTTTAATAATCCTGGAGACTATTATGCCTGGTCTTACCCCTTAATGACATTCTCTGAGGTGTTTATGGTATATCTTTATCTCTAGGTATAACATGATTATCCCATTCCTACAGTTGGTGAATTGATGAACCCCTTGAGCTTCATCTGTAGTCATGGCAACAAAATAAACCAATAAACCAATGACAAGGTCTACGGGAATCAAAAATAGGGTTGGGCTTTTAATTCCCACTTGTAGAAAGAACGAGGGGAAGATTACCAGACTCTCACCAGGGATTCCACCCACCATTCCCTCCTGCATGTGCTCTTGGAAGATGCTAGGGCATATGAGGTGGGGTAGGGTGGAGGGCTAACTGATGGTAGGCCTCTATGAGGTTGTCAACCATGACGGAGCAGGATTTCTTGCTCTTGTAAGCCCAGGAAGCTTACCGGTTCATCAGTTCACCAACCGTTATTTTGGTCTGTTAGTGGTGCTTTATCTTAGTTCATAGGAGATAAGAATTGGCATTCGAACATGAGAATACCGGAAGGAAGCATGTGTGTGTGTGAAATGGAGAATTCTCAAATATGATGAAATGTGTATATACAGGGATCTAAGAAGTTCAATGAAACCCAGACAGAATAAAGACAGAGAAACACACCCAGCTCACATCATGTGCCAACTTCTAAGAAACCAGCAACAAGGAGGAAATCTTGTTTGGTGTGCTGGCACATGCCTTTAGTCCCAGCATTCAGGAAGCAGAGGCAGGTGGGTTTCTGTGAGTTTGAGGATAGCCTGGTCTCCATAGAGAGTTCCAGACCAGTCAGAGCTATACAAGTTCCGGACCAGTCAGACCCTGTCTCGAAGAAAGAAAAATTTTAAAAAATATCTAGATAGTGGCTGGAGAGATGGCTCAGGAGTTTAAGAGTCATTCCCAATTTTCCTGAGGACCTGAGTTTGGTTTCCAGCATTTATAACTGTCTGTAACTCTGCTCCAGGATAGACAATGCTCTGTCTTCTGGCCTCTGTGGGTACACCCCACCAACCCCACCCTGTACATACCGACACAGACACACATATTAAAAAAAAAACCCTTTAAAACAGCCATATATACAAATTATATAAAGATTAAAAACATAAATGGAAACATCCTTTTTGTTTGGAAAAAAAAAGAAATGTTCCCAAGGTCAAGAAAGGCTAACAGCAGCCTCTGCTGCTGAGTGGGTGCACAGCGGCTCACAGAAGTAAGGCCACTGGCTGGAAATGGTTACTTTGCTCTGTCTAAAATATTAGGCTACCATTCTGTTCTAAAAATTCTCTTTATGTTCCAATTGTCAAGTGCTCAATTTGTCCAACAGATTCTAAAAATATAAATAAAGTAACAAACTAACATAAAATATAATGCTGAAGACATCCAGAAAGGAAAGAATATTCCAGTCATAACCAGTTCCTCTCATGGAAGTACAGCGTGTATACTATTTTAGCCTCAATATAATGAAAACTGCAACCTTCATCCTTTACTTATTTTTTTTTTTCTCTCTCAGAGCCCAGGCTAGTTTCGGATTCTTCAGTCTATGCAGCCGGGGATAGCCCTGAACTCCTGAACTTCCTGCTCTTAACTTCCCAGGCACTGGGATTATAGGAGGGAGCCACCACCCGTGTTTCTGTCCCTCTCGAGACTGAAGTGAGGGCTTCGCTCTTGCTAGGCGAGCCTTCTCATTACATGTCCTCTCCCTGTGAAGTAGGACACCCATGTTTCCGCAGAGTGGCCGGGTGCATGACATACCTGTTTGGAAGGTGGTGGCTGCCAAAGGTTGTACTTCCCCCAGGGCCCACGAATAATCTCAGGCCTTCCTCTGCAACACATAATAGGAATGCTTGCTAAGCGCATGCATATGGTAGTAACCCGCAGTTTACACTCATCAAGTGTGTCAGAGTTTTGTGAGAGACAATTGGAAAGCCAGCTTAACGAACAGTTCTTTCTCACTGACCTCCCCCAAAGCTCTTTTCCTTTTAACAGTAATGTCAGCTCTTTTTACAAATTTTCAGAAGGTTTAATTATTTCTATTTCCAGCCAGTTACACAACAAAACGGTCTACCGTTAAGTGTTCTCCGTTCTCACCAGCATGAGTAATTGCACCTTTCAAGCTGGTGGCAGATAAAATTTCAGTTTCTGTGGAAATTGCCGGGAGAGACTGCACGATTCTGTTCATAACTGGTTTCAAGACCACCATGCCAGTGGCTCCCCTCCCCGCCAATCCCCATGGGTCATGGACCCAGCACTCATGAAGTGTGTGGACAGGAAAACTTTCTTTAAAATTGATCTCTGCTTCTCTGGACCCACACCATTTCTGGGGATTGAACCCAGGGCCTTGTGCATTCTAGGGATTTGCTGTACTACTGAACTACACCTCCTTCACTGACTCCTCCACTAAAGTTTGCTCTCTTTCCAGGATCACTAGCCTTTGTCAGAGACAAGCTACAGAACTACCATGGCTTTTGTGGGCATGGAATTGAGTTCACATATCCGCAGCCGTAGCCCAACCACATGGCCCCACAGCGGTGGGCCACAGCGCCTGTACACATCTGTTCTCTGCACACCTTCTGCACTGGAGTCGAGGCTGAAGTCCTGACTCTGTAGGATTTTCTCCACAACGTCATCAGCGTCCACTCTGGTGTCGTCAACCCGCTTCAGCTGAGACTCGACAGAATCCTGCTTCACTGGGCATCTGGGAAGAGAGCCACAGCTGTTTCCTCCTTTTGTACTATGCCATGAGAATAAAGATGCTTTGAAACAGAACGACATCACGTGGGAGGGTACCTGGCGAGTTTCTCCGAAGCCTCTTCTTCCTTGGTGGTGACAGAGGCGGCGGCCACAGGAGGGTCTGGATTTGGTTCTGTTGTGATCTGCTCAGTTTCGTCGCATGGCTCAAGAATGCTTTCAATCCCCGTGGACGTGCTTCCCACGGAGGTATTTCTCCTGTGGCAGAACTCAGAGAAGCTGGATGACCGGGAGTGACATGTGCTATACCCTGCCAGAGGGAAAAAAACACTTTGGATATACTATCAATGATCACACACACTACAATCTAACCTTTTCTTTCTGTATGAGTGTACAGGTTCATAGGGGTGTGTGCACGTCTGTGTGCAGATGCATGTGGGTGGACGTGTGTACAGAGGCCAGCTGTTGATCTGGTATTCTCCTCTGTCAACTGGCCACCTTGTGCCTTGAGACACTGAGCCTTGACCTTGCTGATTTGGCTACAGGAGTCCCTGAAATCCTTCTGTCTTTGTCTTCCCAGCCCTTAGGTTGCAGGTATGAGCTGTCCATGTCTGAATTTTATGTAAATAAAAGCTGGTGACTGAACTCATGTTTGCATGGCAAACATATTACTGAGCCATCTACCATCTCTGAGATATAATTTCTTTAGCCCACAACAATAACCTCTCCACTATAGTAGTTCCAAGTGAATTATTGAATTTTATTTTGTCTGGAGACAGGCACTTGTTATATAGCAAGTGGAAGCTGGCCTTGAACTTGCCATCCTTCTGTCTTAGCCTCCCCAGGATAACAGGTGTGTGTCATCACACCTGGCTTCAAATCTCTTTAGAGCAGTGGTTCTCAACCTTCATAATGCTGCGACCCTTTAATACCATTCCTCATGCTGTAGTGATCCCCAATCATAAAATTATTTCGTTGCTATGTTATAAGTGTAATTTTGCAATTCTTATGGATCATAATGTAAATATCTGATATGCAGGATATCTGCTAATGTGATCCCTAAAGGGGTTATGACCTATTGGTTTAGAAGAATAAGGCACTGAGTCCCACTGCGGGCGTCTACCTGATACTTTGGACTGCTGGCTCGCATAGCTTGATGTTCTGGAGTGTCCCCAGGCACCAAGTTCATCTGGAACAGAGGCACTCTTTGCCGAAAGATCTGCAATAAGTCACGACTCGACGTTACTATCACTACCAAGTCAATGTCCAACTTCAATTCTAACATGCAGATTTTATTACTTCACAAATTCATAATCAAGAAAAATAAATGATAACATGATAGAATCTTTCAAATTGGCACAATGAAAACAGCTACGTTGCAAGAAATGAAAGAATACTTAAGGGCTGGCGAGATGGCTCAGTGGGTAAGAGCACTGACTGCTCTTCTTGAAGGTCCTGAGTTCAAATCCCAGCAACCACATGGTGGCTCACAACCACCGGTAATGAGATCTGATGCCCTCTTCTGGTGTCTGAAGACAGCTACAGTGTATTTATCTATAATAATAAATAAGTCTTTAAAAAATACTTAAATATCTTAGTTCATTGGAAAGTTGGGGTATTCTCATCATGTCTACTAGCAGTTTGTCTTAAAAACCATTAGTTCTTTTTCCTCAATATTTCTCTAATAAGTCAGGCTTATTCTTATAATTCTCAGGAAAATGCTGGACTTTGGTGTTGTTTCCCTATCTACCTATCGACCTATCGACCTATCTACCTATCTATCTATCTATCTATCTATCTATCTATCTATCTATCTATCTATCTATCAGACATAGTCTCATATCATGTATGTATGTATGTATGTATGTATGTATGTATCTATCTATCTATCTATCTATCTATCTGACACAGTCTCATATCTAATCTATCTATCTATCTATCTATCTATCTATCTATCTATCTATCTGTCAGACAGGGTCTCATAACCCCAGCCACCCTTAAGCTCAGTCAGCAGTAGAGTATTCACCTCCTGACCTCCTTTCTTGCTGTCCACAGTGCTGGGGTTGCAGAGGTACAGCACCATGCCCTGGCAGTGTAGTGGTTTTGTTGTTCTGTTTGTTTTTTGGTGGTTGGAGAAGATTTTATGCCTTCAGAATTCATCGCAGTAGTGAATGAAAGGTACTTTGCTGCTAAAATGTCAGTCTTCCTAGTGCTAGGTCAATACTGTAACTTTCATCAACACAGCATAGGGCGTAGTACCCAGGATGAAAGTTCTTAAAAAAAAAACAACAAAACAACCAAATACAAGACTGGAGATGATGCAGCTGTTTAGAGCACTGGCTGCTCTTCCAGAGAACTTGGGTTCAGTTCTCAGCACCTACATGGCAGCTCACAACCAGCTGTTACTCCAGTTCCAGGGGACCCAACACCCTCTTTTGGCCTCTACAGGCATGCACATGGTGAACAGACATATACATAGGCAAAACAATCACACACTAACAAATAAGATAAATAAAATTTGAAAAATAAAGTGACAAAAGAAATGGGATAGTATCTAGTTTGTGAGGTACTATTTGGGACCACAAACTGTTTCTAGTAGCTCCCTGATCACGTGCATAGTCTAGATAGCAATTATGCACTGGCAGTACCAGCCAACCTCCACAGAAGACAGGACTGTGAGCGTTCAGTATTAGTGTAAAACACTTGGAAACAAGAACTGTTGTTAACGTAGGAGCAGAAGGAAAGCAGTTGAGTGAGACAGTTACCACAGTGATGCTGCACAGTTGCACCAGCAGATGCTGTCAAACACGCAAACTACTGGTCCACTGCAAAGACTTCTCATGTCCGGGCAGACTACAAGGGTCCCAAGTTTTTATCTCTATAGCAGCCCTAAACCCAAAGGTCAGCTCCAATGGAACCCTCTCCAGGATAGTTTGTAGAGATTCCTACACACCCAGAAGTCTACCCCAGTGTTTGGCTCAGATCTCAGCCATCTGTCTTCTGGTTTCCAAAACGTATTCTATATAAAAATTTATTAAGCTCTTATCAAATCAGTTGTCTGTGGTGTAGATGAAACAAACACTGGGGCTGCAAAGTATGAGGCAAAACATATGCAGACAAAATACCGTGTGCCCAGCATCAACCAAAAGAAGGTACTAAGGACCCCAAAGGCCAGTGCAGCACCTGATATCACATAGGAGGAGACCTCACAGAGGAGGCTAGCCCAGGATCTGCCAAATGTAAAACTCTCTCAGCTAGGTGAGTGGGGACCGGCATGGGGCACAACAAGCCTCGTTTGTAGAGAAGCAAATGTATACAGAGCAGTGGGGAGATGACTGACGGGAAAGAGGCCGAAGGCACGAGAAGACACCAGCTGGTGAAGAACATTCTGGGAGCTGAATGAAGTCATACTTTGATGACTTCAAGTAAGGGCATGACACTGCAGTCTGTACTGGGTAAAGATCAAGGGATAAGCAGGGATGGACCGAAGAGAAGGTTTTCATTACAACCCAGCTAAGAGTACGAGGTGTTTAGCATAGACGGCTGGAGTCAGTCAGGTACAGAGCAGAAGCTTGCGGCAGGTTGCCTGACCAGTAGGAGGAATGTAGGCAAATTTACACTGATGTGTGGAACTGGAGGACTACTTACTGATACTTATCCCATGCTAACCTGTCCCTAGCCTTATGCTGGGATATAAGGCCCTGCTGTGAAGAACCCAGAGTCTGGCTGGACTTCTGTAGACCACGCGACATGAAGGAGACCTTCCCCGAGACACTTGCAAACACGTACTTGTGAATGGAAAGTATCTAACACATACTCATATAAAGAAATTACATTTATGAGACAGTTAAATCCAGGGGTGCAGATTATATTGCTCAGAAAACTAAGTAGAGGGGGCTGAACTCCTGTGGAATAGCAACACTGGAGAGGAGGTTGAAAAAGACAGGGAAGGTTTTGTGCCTTAGTTTCTGTTTCTGAAGGACTAGGACTAAAGCCAGGTCCTCAAGCACACAGCAAAGTACCCTCTTCCACAGCGACAGCCGGAGGAACTTAAGAAAGTTTCTTTTTAATTTTTTGTTATTATTTGAGAATTTCAGGTATGCAAATGGCATGTTTTGATCGGATTCACCATCTATACTCTCCTCTCCAATTCTTTCCGTACTTTCTCTCTTCCCTACCAATTTAATGTGCTGTGTTCTTAAATGCACGGAACCCACTTAGTGATGCCCCTGTGTGCGTTAAGTGTAGGACCATCTACTTGAGCCTTCTCAGCTCCTGAATAAAACTTTCTCTCCCTCCCCTCATTTACCACCAGTAATTACCAACAATTACCAACAGATTCTTAGCTTTAAAACAATCGCTATGGTTATTTATTTACTTATTTATTTGAGTGTGTGTGTGTGTGCATGTGTGTGTCCATACAGCATACATGTGGAGGCCAGATGACAATTAGCTAACTAGCTAGAGGGTCCTGGAGACTGAATTCATGTCTTCAGAATTGGCAGCAAGTGGCTTTACCAACCGGACCGTCTTGCTGGCTCAAGGAATCCCTAAGAAGCTAGAAGGGGAAAGTTCATGAGGGTAGGAGATAAGGGAAGAGACGGCTTCAAGAAAGAATTAGTGGCTGAGTCATATGAGAACAGAAGTGCCCACAGGCTTTGGCAATTATGTGACCGTAGACGTCAAGACAGAGCACAAACCAGACTGCAGCCGAGCTTAACAATCAATGGGCAGTGCAATGGTTAACTCTCACCGGAAGTCTGACTAGCCTAGGATTTACCTAAGGGCCACCTAACTGGGCATGCCTGGGAGGTTTAACTGAGAAGTGAAAAAACGCACCCTGAGTGTGAGCAGAACTGTTTCCTGAGCCGAGGTCCTGGGCTGAAGGAAGAACCAGCTGAACACCAGCACTTAGCATTGTGTTTCCTGACTGCACTGTGACTAGAAGCCTCCGGTCCCACTGTGGCTTCCCCACAGGGACAGGCTGTACCCCTGGAACTATGAGCTCAAATCTTCTTCAGGTTTTTTTGTCACAGCAACAAGAAAAGGAAACAGATGCAAGCAGTCTCAGTTTCTAGAAGTTTGTCTACATATATGGTGATGCATGTATCAAATATGTATTTTCTTGGTGATACTTTTCTATGTCTGTCTGTCTGCTTGCCTGTCTATCTATCTACCCGACACTGGGCTGCTGGGTTCTATGGGACCTCAGAAGCTAGAGAAGGATGTAAGGGTAATAGGGCTTACTTTATATTTTCTCAGTGTAGACAACAGCTCAGGATATTTAAGCACTGAAGGGAGGAGTGAATGGAAAGATTGACAGTATCCATATGATTAGCCGATTTCAAATCAAGAAATATATACTCGCAATCAATGCTAAGAAGCCTTAGCATTCCACATTTTAAAAGGTATTGAATAGCCGGGCGGTGGTGGTACACGCCTTTAGTCCCAGCACTTGGGAGGCAGAGGCAGGCAGATTTCTGAGTTTGAGGCCAGCCTGGTCTACAGAGTGAGTTCCAGGACAGGCAGGGCTACACAGAGAAACCCTGTCTGGAAAAACCAAAAAAAAAAAAAAAAAAAAAAAAAAAAAAGTATTGAATATGTTAATCCTAGCATTTCACTTTTCTTTCATCTCTTTCCAACAATACATTCTGCTCCCCTATCCTTTTCCTGCACCCAGGGTGTCATCTTGCCTACCCTGCATTTAGCAACTACAGTAGCTTCTGCCTCAGTTGGAAGTTTGTCTACGGAAGTGGATCTCACTTTGTAAACCAGGTTGGCCTTGAACTCACAGGGGTTTGGCTGCCTCTGTCTCCTGAGTGCTGGGATTAAAGGTGTGCACCGTCATCGAGAAATAGATCTTAAAGTTGTGCTAAGTACCATGCATCTTGAAATCATGATAAAGTTTCAAGGCACCAACTTGGGTCTACCAAGCCCCAGATTGGCAGAGCTGACAGGTGAATAGAACTGAAAAATGTTAGACTACCTAAGGGAGTGAGCAGTCCTGTTCTTAAACTGAACTCAGTCCAAGAACTGAGTTGGCATCATCAGACTTGGCAGCGGGCACCCTGACATACAGTAGAGCAATCTTGCCAGCCCCTCAGGGTTTAGACTCTCTTCGGAAATAAACTAGTACTGTTTTTCAGAAATTGAAAGATCAGGAAGCTATATGCCCATACCTGCTATTCCAAGATGCACTTTGAGGGTCTCGCCACCTTTCCTATCCTCTTCCAGAGACTCAGACTCTCCAGCGATTGGTATTGACATGGATGTGGAAGGAGGCCTGTAAATAGATATTCTAAGGATTAGATCTTGAACCATGTGTCAGCCTGAAGGTTTGAACTACTGTTAGAGACTCATTGTGTGGTCAGCATCTGGCCTTAGTAAGCTCTTTATTAGCATTATTCTTTTGAGGATAAAATAAAAAAAACATTAAATATAAGTATATTTTAGAATCTTAAAACCGGAATAATACACACGGGAAAGATTTTTATATAAAGATACTATTTTTATTTATGTGCACGTGTGTATGTACACACATATGCAGGTGCCTACAGAGATCAAACGAAGGTGCTGGATCCTCTGGAGCTAGAGTTAGAGATGACTGGAAGCCACTTGACATAGGTGCTGGGAACATAGGTGCAAAGAGCAGCAAGTGCTCTTAATCACTGAGCCATCCCACGTGCCCTGTGGGTAAAGGTTCTTATACAATGAAATACCGGGAATGGAAAGCGTACTGTCTCGTGGCGTTCTGCAGAGGGAGAACTCAATGTGGTATCACAGCCCTGTACTCAGCACTTAGGAGGTTGAGGCAGGAGGACCAGGTTATCCTAGGACATGTAGTAAGCTGGATACCAACATGGGTTACATGAGTCCATCTGAAGGCCAGAGCAAACCCTTCAAGAGCGCCTTTGGATCAGAGCTCAAGCTCCGAGGACGACACCCACTGCTCTTCATAATCTGACTTGGACCAACCTCTTTAACTACCAATAATTGTATTTTAATTTTTGTTGTAATATTTTAGGGGTTTTGGAGGAGAGGGCATAAACTTGCTTGGTAGTTCTGGCTGGCTTGGTAACCTGTATGTAGCTCAGGCTAGCTTTGAATTTATGAAAATCCTTCTGCCTCAGTTTTTTGAGTGCTAGGACTACATATAGGCTTGTGCTACCATGCCCTGCTGAGTTATATGTTTAAATAACATAAAAAAGCCCCTTGGTTATAAAATCCATTGAATATTTCACAGGGATGGATATATATGTATATATATATACATATATATATATATATGTATATATATATATGAATGATTCATACAAAGAATGGGGCCTTCATTAACAGTCATAAATCACTAGTGACTTTACTGTACCTACATGCCTCAATTAATTAATTAATTAATTAATTCATTTATTTAATGTAAGTACATTGTAGCTGTCTTTAGACACACCAGAAGAGGGCGTCAGATCTCATTACAGATGGTTGTGAGCCACCATGTAGTTGCTGGGATTTGAACTCTGGACCTTCGGAAGAGCAGTCAGTGCTCTTAACCACTGAGCCATCTCTCCAGCCCACCTCAAATCTTAAATGTCAGTTGTCTTCCCTTCCATAGGTGATTATAGCCATAACACATCTAATACTCCCTTACATTTGGCTTTCCTGTCTTGCTATCTCAAAAACCCAGGAGTCATTCCTGCTGAGTGCTCTGGGTCAGGCGACTAGCATTCAGGCAGAGCAAGCTGACCACGGGGGACTGTTAGTACAGCAGACTCAGAATCTGAAATCTTTGCTAGGCTGCTGCAGTTCTGTTGCCCAGGGCAACAGAGTTTCAGCGTGTTGGCTCAGTTCTACTTCTTTTGTTCAAAAAAGTGTTTTATATTCTTTGTCAGGTTCCCTTAATATAGAATGGTTATAGATTAAAGAAATGGGAATTATTTTAGTTTTATAGCAATATTCAGACTCTGTGAAAAGTGACCTCCTAAAATGACATTATATCCTACAAATATTCTGTGCACCATTACAATGCCTGGTGTATGTGCAAACTGATTTTTCTTCTTGGGATGTCCCTCCTCACCTTCTACACTTAGTACACTCTTATTCATCATCACAGCTCAGCTCAGTGCCAGCCCCTCAGGAAGGACTTTCCGCTCTCTACCCCGGTAACATTGTGTGCTGTGTGCACATCTCCCAGGCATCCAGCAGAGTGGGACGTGCATCTCATCAGTAGTTATGTACCATTGGTTCCACACAGACATGCTTGGCCAAGATAATGGCTCTGTCTTAGCTTCCTCCTATGTAAGATAAGGATCACACTGGGATGTTTTATAGATTCCTTTTTTAGGTGTGGGTCTCAGTGTGTCTTACATCTGAGCTCTGAGTTGTTCCTCCTGGGGCTTCTCAGGAGAGAAAACATTAACTAATGAGTCGGTCACACAATCTACCTCTTCCACCATCGTTCCACGGCTCCCTCACACGGTCTCTTTTCTATTCTGCCTCACAAACAAGGGTAATCTTTCTCACCTGAAGCCTCTGCAGCTTTTTACCTTATTCAGAAGGTAAGTGGGGCCATCTGAGTGGCTCACAAGATGACCATCTGACCTCATCTCCTGTTACCAAGCTCTTTGCTCCCTCTGCTCTAGATAGATAGGTCTCCAGGCAGTCACTCGAGCATGCTGGGTTCAGAACCCCCTCAAGGGCTTTTGTCCATATTCCTTCCACTTTTCCCAAATATCTGTGTGCCTTGCTTCCCACCTCCTTCAGGTTTCTACTTAAATGTCATCTCATCCAGGAAGGCCTCCCCTGATTACTCCATAAAACCACACCCCTATCAGAGCATCTATGGATTCTTGGTTCTTTCCTTGAGTATAAACTCTAACATGGGAGAAATGCAGTCTCTTTTGCCTATTGCAGGTTAGAATGCAGTCCCACATGCAGTAAGGCACCTACCAGGCGTTTGTTGAAGAAGTAAGAAAACAGAAAGCAAACTAAAACTGTCGTGTGTCTAATTCTACCTGAAACCTGAAACCCTAAAGATAGGGGAAGATCTCTTAACTTGCATCATTTTGAGAGTGTCTTACTTGATACCAGGGGACAGTCACTTCTACGAAGTTTAGGCCAGTCTACCATGAAAGGAACCATTTGCCTACAAAAGTGCTTCAATTTGTATCATACTTTCAGACAAAACAGTCCATTTACTGGTTATCAACTTACGTTTTAAAACACGGGTCACCGGACATCAGCTGCATACTGATCAAAACCTAAACAAAAGAGCAACAAACGTCACAGTTACAGAAGACTTCTCCAGAAGCCAGCTTCTGCTAATAAGTGTTTCTCCCACAACACCTAGTCTAATGTTTTCTATCCAGAAAGCATTAGATGAAATAAATGTGTAATGAGGGTGTACTCAGAATTCAATTACTGCTTTATGTAGAGATGGATTAAAAATGATCCTTGGTGTCCAAAACCTTGTGATTCTAAAAATCTTGTTGAACATGTAAGAATGAAAAGCACTTCTCTAGTAATAATCCTACCTTAACACATGGCTATGTCTGGGTTCTCTGTGTTTACTCCAGATTCCTGTGGGGATAAGCAGACTCTCCAGCTCCACAGGATGAGGCTCAATGGGATAGCTGCTCCAGGCTCTAAGGGGCAGAGCTTCTGGCCTTTGCACCAGCTTTGGGCTGGAACTAAAGCCTTGCTGTTTCCTTTTGGGATGTTGATATTCCCTGGTTGCTGAGTAACTTTTAAGAATCAACCACAGGATGATCTTATTTCTTCTAAGTGAGTCTGGCCTCAGACTCAGTATGCATCAGAGGGTGGCCTTGAACTTCTCCTTTTCCTCCATCCTGGTGCTGCCTCTATCCCAGGTGTGCACCAACCAGACCTAGTTTATATGGTGGTGGGGATTGAGCCCAGGGCTTCTTGCATGCTAGGCAAACATTCTACCAACCAGATGGTATTCCCAGCCCCAAATTCACATTCTAATGGGAGTGATAATAATGATGATGGTGTTCACAAGGATAATGACTTGAGAATTTATTTTGGTTTGGGTCTTTGGGAGTGTCTCGGTATTCTAGGCTACCCTTGAACTTGCTAGGTAGCCAAGGATTGTCTCGAACTTATGATCCTCATGCCTCAGCCTCCAGAGTGCTGGGATTACAAACATGCACATTCACACTTGTCTTGAGTGGGGAATTAATATTCCAGATATAAACTTTGTGTTCTATACACTTCATCTCATTTCATCTTCAACAATCTCATGAGAAAGTAACCTTGTCTTTTCGAGACCATAGGGAAATTCACACCTCATTTCATTCACACCTCGTTACCCCAGGACATCCACTACTGTCCCTTTCT
>JADRCD010224905.1:17980-56453 GCA_019843815.1 Montemys delectorum | reverse complement strand
TCTCTCTCTCTCTCTCTCTCTCTCTCTCTCTCTCTCTCTCTCTCTCTTCCTCCCTCCCTCCCCCCTCTCTATTAGGAGGCAGATGGATTGAGCTAGATGAATTATTAGTAGTATGTTTCTCCTAAAACTCCAAGCTTGTAGCTTCCAGAGTCATTCCTCCACTTCTGCTTAAGATGAGAAAAACCTAACATAGCATCTAAATATTACTCACACCTTGAAACCAGAAAATATGATTCTTTCTTGTACCCCTGCCTCCCCTCAATCTGATTTCCCTCAAGCGTGCATAGATTATACCTTCTTAATCACCTCTGAGGAGGGACAGCACAGCGGACACTCTGCTACTTGTACTAGAGACTGTGGTATTAGCAATAATAAAACTCATTTATTTCCCTATGCCAACATATCTACTTGCTCTTTTTTTCCCAGCTATTTCTGATGAAAATAAAACTCATTAAACCTAGTAATAATCTTCCTCAGTTTCCAAATGTTAATAATTAACTTACTACTAATCTACTTGGTGTAAGAAAAGGGAGAAACCACTCAGAAGTTCCATTTACTTGTTTACACGGGAGGGGCAGCCTCATGATGCCATTTTGTTAGTATTTGTGGATACTATGCATGGGAACCCTTGCTTCATAGAGAGGCTCATCTTGTTAACACTAAACAGATGCAAACATCACACATTTTAAAAATCATTTTTACTTTACATACATTACCTCTGCATATGTTTGTGTACCACATGTGTGCTATGCCCTTAGATGCCAGAAGAAGGCATCAGATCTCCTGGAATGGGAGTTATAGATCTTAGTGAGCCACACCTCGGGTCCTCTAGAAGATCAGCCAATACTCCTAACCACAAAACCATTCCTCCAGCCCAATCACCCCCATGTATTCTTGAGGAACATCACAAATTGGAATTTAGAGGAAACCATTCTCAGTGAGTTGTAATATAGTAATAAAACTATTTTGGGCAGCAGTTTTCTCTCAGTATGATCTAGTTCTTACTCTAAGAGACATTAATATGGCAAAAAAGCGAGGATGGATGAATAAAGTTTATCAAAGCAGACTTTAACAGCCTAAAAGAAAAGCAGTACTCAGTAAAGGTTATGCTCTTGAGATAAAATTAAATAAAATAATGAAATGTGTAGGGACAGCTCCTGCTTTTGTAAATACTACTACCTGACAAAATGTAGAAAAGTCTCTGAATTTAATGTTATTTTTCTCTCTCATTTACTTGAAAGAAGGAAGCTAAACAAATAAAATCAATATGTAAACGATATGCATACACTAGCTGCCTTTAAATGCTAAGAAGGAAGAGGAATGCTGCTCTACATCCACTCTGAGGTACAGACTGCTCTACATCCACACTGGTACAGCCTGATCTATATCCATACTGAGGTACAGCCTGCTCTCTCTATAACATGTTGTCACTGTAGTTAGTTAAAGCCTCTGTTACAGGGTTAAAGATTTCTGACTCTAGTTATCCAATTCTTCCAAAATGTTCACATCCCATACGGTTCCAGAATACTCTTTTTCTTACTCTATCATTTTCCTTAGCTATTATTTTCTTGTGCTCCTTCCTTTTTCTCTGTTACAACATTTGGCCAACTTTATTGTAATTTCCATAAACTTGGATATGGATTGTGATTATATCTTTTGATTAGAATATCCCCTTCCTGGAGTCAATCAATTGAACATAAAAATGTAAATGATAGCTGGGCAGTGGTGGAGCATGCCTTTAATCCCAGCACTTGGGAGGCAGAGGCAGGCAGATTTCTGAGTTCAGTGCCAGCCTGGTCTACAAAGTGAGTTCCAGGACAGCTATGGCTACACACAGAAACCCTGTTTTGAAAAATCCAAAACAAAACAAAAAAAAATGTAAATGATGTACACAGCATGGCATTAAGGGATAAACTAAAGACATTAAAATCCTTCTACAAAGGGTAAACATATTACAGGCTATAAAGACATGGCAGACAAGGACCAGTCATGATGCAGTGTGCCTTAGAAGGTAGGAAAACTCAACTGTGTTGGTAAAAGCATTCACAGGGTGGAACTGTGGCTCAGTGGCAAAGAGCTTACCTACCTAGCTCACCAGGCACATCTCTGGGGTCCATTTCTAATGCCAAGATGGGGGTGGGCAGGATTAAAGGAGTGTGTTTCGATGAGAAGGATTATTAAGAGTGGCTAAGATATTCGTACCAAGGCAGATGAGAAAAGAAAACCAGGATATCAGGAGTGTGGGCACATTTCAGTGGGAGGCCACTGGGCTGGTGCAGACTCTTACAGTATGTAGGAACAGGGACACAAACTGAGCCTAAAGATTAAACCATCCATGGGCATGCACGCGCACACACACACACACACACACACACACACACACACATATGCATGCACAGACATGTGCACACACATGCACAAAGGCTCTGTAGAACAAGACTCAACCTTATCCTAACCATGGCCCTTACTGCTTCCTAGCTTGATGCCCTCATTCATAAAATGTTGATAAATACTGAATCCATTGAAGCATTAAGCTGAAAACCTCTCATCACCAGGCTTAGCACAAACCAAGCCAGCTATTCCTATGCCATGGGGAGGCCACACTGTGTGGCTGAGTCCCTGCTACTCTACATAACATGTCATCTCCAATCTAGAATTAGAATCTCCAATTCTAATTTCCATCTTCAGGGTACATCCTACCACCTCCTCCTTCTAGATGCAACTTGACACAATTTGCAGTTAGGATGGGTTTACACCCCACAGTGAGAGTGACTCTCTATTGAGCCTCTTCCCCGATTCTCCTTGTCCCTCTCAGTTTCTGTGCCATCAATAATTCTGCACTCAGCATGCCGTACTTGCTTTACCTCCTCGACACAGCTCTGCTTGCTGCACGGCTCTGTCTGGGAACTTTCTACTCTTCATTTTGACAACCCAAGGCTTTTTTTCCTGGTGACAGTTTCTATAGCACGTTAATACACTGGAGTTGCTTCCTTGTTTCCCTTTGAAGACTTACACCTAACACTTGCTTGGGAGAATGGCTTGCTTCTGCTCTGAATGCACAAGCCCCTGTGCCTTCCGTAGTACACTGGTCTGTATTCCAGGATAGAAAGTGTCCTGAAAACCATGTTGTGGCATCTACTCTCTTGATAAGCCCACAAAGGTTGTTCATTAAACTATGAGTCCAATGGCTCAGTCATTAAGCTGCTTGCTCTTCACGCATGAGTGCCTGAGTTCAGTCTCTCTATAGGGTCAATTAAGCCATTCTGTGCTTTTAATCTTAGAGCTGGGAAGGCAGAGACAGGAGGATCCCTGGAGCTCACTGGCAGCTAACCAAACATTCTTGACAAGTTCCAAGCCAGAGAGAGACTGTCTCAAATCAAAACCAATATGTTAGCACCTGAGGAAAACCAGCTGAGGTTGACCTCTGGCCTCCATATGCACATACGTACATTGACTAACACGCGCATCCATGAAAATGCACAAACTACATACACATGAACATATGTTCTCTAACACACAGCCTCTAGTCCTTTCCTAATGCAATAGTGCTTTTTGTCTCTGTAAATTTCTATATGTCTGTTAACCTTCAGGAAAACACAAATATGATATCCACAGAGACTGTTTATTTCTGCTGGAACAACCTGCTGTGTTAGTCTCTCTCTAAGAGATGACATGCCATTACTAACCTGAAGAATAGCTACATACATGATCTAATTCTTTCCAGCAGGCTCTAGGAGATGCAAGCATTCCCATATGGATGACCCCCTAACCCCTGCCTTTGACCCAGGCCATCCTTCTTCCTGTATTTCTGACACTTGTCATATCCTCTGAGCTGCTGTAGCACACAGATAGGCGGTCTGTGCAAATAAGCCTGGTGGTTCCAGGTTACACTGGCAGTTCTTCAGAACTATCCACATATCTGTGAAACTACCCAGGAGAAGACTTTTAGAACATACCACTTTTGGCCAGGGAGATGGTTCAATTGGTGAAGTAGTTGTGATGCAAGCAAGGGACCTGAGTTCAAACTCCAGAACCTACATAGAAAAAAATAGGCATGGTGGCAGACTTCTAGTTCCAGTGCTGAGGTGACAGAGACAGGAAGATCTCCTGGGTTCTCTAGCCAGCCACCCGAGCCTAATTGAATTCCAGACCAGTGAGAAACTCAATAAACAATTCTCTTGAAGAATGGCCAGGGTTGACTTCTGGCCTCTGCACATGTGCACTCTTAGGCAATGCATATGCTATATAATAATCATGTACACAAAAACACATAGACCACACTTTCCAAAGCCTTTGATACAGGGTGGGTATGGGCCATGGTTTTTAAGTTCCTCTTTAGTCTTCCTAATGTGGAACTTTTGTTTTCTTGTTTTGCTTTGCAGAACAGAAGTCATGACAGGAAGCATTTCCAGGAGAAACAAGTTCTTTGTAATGAAGGGGAGCCCTGCCTTGGTGCTCTGGGGCTGTCCCACAATCTGTGGATCTTTTGAATGAGCTTGTTCTTGTTGCTGTTATTCTTGGTTTTGTTTTGAGCTTGCTTCTGACAGTGTTTGGCTTCCATTATAAGTGCCAGCTTCTTCCAGACTAAAAATAAAAATATCTAAGAGTTTCAAACACTGAGTCATATTGCAAACATGTTTTTATTCAGGCCCAGAGTGAAGGTGACCTGGGTCAGGAGAGCAGAGACTCAGCCTATGGCACCCACTCAGAAGATCCATCCTTACACTGATGAGGGATGCTTTGGGAAGCTGTAAAAATTCCCAGCAGAAGTAGCCTCGTGTTTGCAAAGCAGAAAAAGGCAGGATCATGCTCTAGAATCTATTGGAGGATTGTCTTCAAGGAGTATTGCTATTCTTCCTGGGTCTCCATGATGGAGTCTGTACTATTCAGATGATCAAAGCACCAGAAAAGTCATATGAGGATCCCATGAGTTCCATTTGTGAAAAGTTCTTAAAACTCTGTATGTGTATGTGTACATGCACACACACACACACACACACACACACACACACACACACAGTCTAGGAAGGACTCTATTTTGGAATTTTTCTTTCTTTTTCTTTTTGAGACAGGGTTTCTCTGTGTAGGCCTGGCTGTCCTGGAACTCACTTTGTAGACCAGGCTGGCCTTGAACTCAGAAATCCGCCTGCCTCTGCCCCAAATCCTGGGATTAAAGGCATGTGCCACCACCACCTGGCTCTATTTTGGAATTTAATATCATATCCAATAAGAAAACTATGACCTCATCTTCCAGCCGGTGATGTTTAATGAATGCCAATAAAGGTACAGGAAACACATCAGTAGATGTGGAGAAAGCTGACTGCTCATGTCAGAAATCTGGTAAGGTGGGTGAGTCCCGCTGAGAGTCACTGCTGGCTCTAGCAGCTTTGACACTCAAATGTAAGGATAACAACATTGGCAGCCACCATTCAGCAGGTGCATGAGTGCATGAGGTGACCAGAAATAGGAGAGACATAGATAAGTATGAATCGGCCTTGTATCTTTTACAGTTGCCCAAAATTGGATCTCTCTGAGTTATTGAAGATTCAAAGAAAGTTGTCCATCAGGCCCTTCATAGCCCAAAGGACCAAATGAGAAATGCATGAAACCTTAAAATCCCTAGGAACACACTTGAATCTCAGCCACACACATCTCTGACCCATTTCTTATGTGGAGGTTCGCTGTGGGAACAGATTAAAGCAGAGGGCGAAGCTTTGCTGATAGGGAGGAAGTGGTCCTGGCACCCTCTCACAGAAACCTGACTCAGTCCCCACCCTAAGTAGCTGTGAAGGGACCAAGAACAACGCTGGCGAGGCAGATGCTTCCAGTCCAATGCTAATTCATTCCTTACAAAAAGGAAAAGATGAAGAAAATATGATGAAATAGGAATGTAGAAGTCTATGGTACTGTCTCATAGTCTCAGTATTTTAAATTTCTCAGACAGAGACAGAACAGCAGCTTTTCTCATTTCTGTTATCGTTCTCTAGAAACAAATGGTGCAGTACAGTCACAAGAAGCACAGTTTGTGTCCACAATGAAGACTTCCAGGTCCACAGGGAGACAGTACTGAGCTCCACAACCCATCACCAGAAAATGTCACTCTTGAGAGATTCCACAACAGGACAACATGACCTTCTAGCAAAAAGCTCAGAAGGAAGAACAGGCCAGGCTGTGCCTGTCCCCGAATGGCCACCTCACACTGTCCCAAAGAGCTTTCAATAATGTAATGCATCCCACCCAATAGTTGGCTTTATGGTGAAGGGTCTTAAGTCCCACCCACTCACCTTGAGCCAGGCACACTGACATCTAAAGAGGAAAATAAGACTGTCCCTCAGAGGGCCACAGTTTAGGCTCCAAAGCAGCCAAATGCTGGCAGTAGACCAATACCTACAGTGAGCATTTGCTTTCCCCAATGGTAGGCATTTCTAGAAGCTGTTCATAAGTCTTTGCAGAAAAACATTACAGTCTGAAGAATTAAAACTTCTATAGTCTGAAGAAGCCTGGACAGGTAAGCAAACAGCTATGGGTTCAAATCCAAGACAATTCAGTTTCCAGCTGCGTACTGCAGTGAAGTTACATAGTCTCTGGGCCCTAGGATCTTCTTGGTTTACATATAATAACAGTGGAACAAAGGCAAGCTCACTTAGGGACGTGGATTCTAGAGTCATACAAGAGATTAGGTCTGAGATTCGGTAGCAGTGAGAAGCTTGGTCATCTGATTGTTAATCTATCAAAGTAAGAAAACTAGGCCTAGATCTTATAAATGATGCAACCACATGAAGAGTCTGGCGTGAAGCTCTGCCTTTCGTTTAAGGATAGTGTTGAGGAGACCTATATCCCAAGGGCTTGGTGATGGTCAGTGCAGGGGTCAAGCCACATGACAGACATTCTCTACTGGTTCCTTTTTACCTACAATGACAGGTAGACAATGGATAACAAATCAAAATCCTCGAGACATTGAAAGTTAGAGGTATGAAACTGTGATCTGACCTCTGCCAACTCCAACTGTAGAAAAAGCTGGGCATCTTCAGATAAGGAGCCGCACCAAGGCTTCACATAAGCCATGCCATCTGTAATAATCACCTTGAAGAACTCTAGAAATCAGCTAATGCAACTTTTACTGCTACTAAACGAGATCTCATTTAAATCACTTTGTGTGCCTCTGGGCTCCATGCACACCTATACGCGCTGTGGCTCTCCATCACTCCATGTGAGCCAGTAAGAAAACTCTAGAGAGACTTTTGTGAGGAACTACATCCATAGGGCCCTTCAGGACAACATATTATTTTCCTTAAGTGACCACTCAACTGCATCAGCCTCAAGTTCTAACAGCCAGAGTCTGACACTGATTTCAGTCAGATCAGTCTTGGGCACAGAGGGCTCCCAGCAGGTAGCAGCTGCCATTGGACATTGGAGTACTTCTTCCATCACTGTGGAACACCCAGTTAATATTGGACCACAGAGCTTCCGATCAATCAAACCAGAAAAAGACATCTGCAGCTTCCTCTGCCACTTAGATAAGTAACTATGTGCTCTAAAATGTAACAGCTGCCCAGACACAATGATCATAAGAAGAAATAAGTGTTTTAAGCAGGTCTGACAAGATGACTTCTAACCACTGAGGGCCAGGAGAAAACTGCTCTTCTGAAGTTCCTGTCAACTTCTTTCAAATATGAACATTCTGCAAAAATACAAAACTCTAAGAATGAATAAGCACATTTTACAGAGACTGAGGCAGGAGAATCACTGCAACTTAGGTGCTAGCCTAGGCTACACAGTGAGTTTAAGCATCCTTATCTCAACAAAGGATTCTTTTATGTAAATAAAATACATATAAACATACATTATAGTTGGTATATATACCTATGTACATTTGACACAACTTTAATAGAAAATATTAAGCTTTCACATTCACACAAAACTCAGTCACAGTTTCAAAAAGTCTAGAACTATCATTAGGTAATTCTGAAAACTGAAAGACTTATGCTCAGGGTTTCCTGCAGAGAAATCTAATTCAGACAAGCCCACACAGCACACTGCCTAGCATGCACCCGGTAGACGTGCCTGAGCATCACTCCAGCAGACCTCCCTGCTTCTGTCCAGAACTGCCCACACTGCACTTTGGGCCTGGGAGGAACACGCCACCCCCTAGCTCTCTGTGTCACCACAACAGACTCAGCTAGAGCCAGACTTCCCGGTAGTAAGGTGACCTCTTTGGTGCACTCTCCAATTCTATCCTTGTGTTTCCTACTGTCAGAGAAATCATCCCTTTATTTGCATGACCTCCTAGAGCTAGCCCAGGCTGGGCTAGCCACTCTACTTATTGAGAATGAATTATGACATAGTAATCACAGCTCATCTTTTATGTTAAACTGAACTAAGAGAGGAGCTATAAAGACAAGATGCGGGTAGAATGCAATACTCAAACAACAACAACAACATTAACAGCAGCAACAACAAAATCAGTCTTTAAAGAAGGGAGGGATGGCAAAACAGCTTCAGGGAGTAAGGGAGCTTGCTGACAAGCTTGATAACCTGAGTTCAAATCCCAGAACCCACATGATGGAAGAAAATCATCTTCTACAGTTGTAGTCACATGAGTGAGTACGATAGTGTGTACCTCACACATATACACACAAAATTTAAAAATAGATAATAAGTGTACCAAAGAGTGGAAAGTAAAACTATATATTTAAATTAACAATCAAAGGAGATAACAGGAAGTTCTAGTAAGGCAAAACCAAATAAGTATACGCATTGACCTGGTGGTCACTGTGTCCAGAAACCAAGCTCAATGTCAACTCATGTGAATCCTTCCAGTAAATGATCCTTAAGATGAGTGGGCTGTGCACAGAGAATAAATGTGCATTATTCCAGTGAGTCAGTAATCTGACAGATGATTTAAGGACATAGAGGAGGGTTGGAAGCAGTGTGTTTAATATTTAGAAGTTCATCTTTTTAATGTGGACATTTTCCATCAATACACTGACTTGGGCAGTATAAGAGTCTAGAATAGAAAAGGAAATGAGGGAGAAAAGATGACAAACCAAACAGCAGAACATTCTCTTGCAATCTGTGCCAGTGCTCCGGAGAACCACTGTGGGAGTCAGCCTGGATCAGCCTCCTGCTTCAGTTTCCAGTATCACAGTGAGTAGAGGGTGGTAATTAAAAAGCTGAGGAAAAGTGACCCAGAAGCTTCCAGGGAGAGCCAAGAAGGCAGATTCCAGAGGAAACAGCAAGACACACAGTCCATCCCACCCCAATCTTCCTGTATCTTTTCAATGTAAGAAAAATCAATACAGAACACAGAACAAATATGGTAGAGAGAACAGACTCTCACAAGCTGTCCTCTACCCATCACATGTAGACTGTGGAGCACACATGCACAGTTAACTAAGTAAATTAAAAATCAGTATGGAACCAGGTGTGGTGTCTCATACTTGTAATGGCACCGCTCAGGTACCTACGGCAAAAAAGACCTGGGCTACAGAGTGAGATTCTGTCTCAAAAGAAAAAAAGTTAAAGGGGTTGGGAGAAACAAGGAGAAGAGAAAAGAGGAGGGGAAACTGAGGAAGAGAAAAAGAAAGAAATCGCAAGGGAGGAAGGGAAGGAGGAAGGAAGAAAAGGACAGAAAGGAGGAATAGGGGTAGGTATGGAGGAAAGAGGTAAGACCAAGATCCAGAGCTCATCCCTAGAGACACAAGTAGGAAGTACACACTGCCTCTCCTTTCTTATCTACAGCTCCAGGAAGATCTGGAAATAACTAGTTCTTCCAAGAACAAAAGGCGAAGCAAAATACTGTCCAAACACTCCTAGTGGCCCACATTGTTCCTAACTTTCATAACAACTCAGGCAAGGGAGTCAGGAGGGTTCACATTCCAGACATTGTGTTCTGAGCCACCCACTGCTATCACTTGTGAATGTCTGGATACAGGCAGGCACCCCATCTGTGTCCGGACAAGTTTATCTGACCAGTCACAGCTTCACAGGAGAGTGGAGGGGGCAGCTGACTGAGGAAACCCCAGTCTCCTCCACACCCCCTCTACCCTACCCTATCCCCTCTCTGTTCAAGCAAGATCATCTTTTCCAATCAAAGCTTTTCATCTTTATCTATTGAAGATTTCCATTTGAAAACTACATTCTGGGCTGGTGAGGTGGCTCAGCGGGTAAGAGCACTGATTGCTCTTCCAAAGGTCATGAGTTCAAATCCCAGCAACCACATGGTGGCTTACAACCACTCGTAATGAGATCTGACGCCCTCTTCTGGTGTCTGAAGACAGCTACAGTGTACTTATAATAAATAAATAATAAATAAATCTTTAAAAAAAAAAAAAGAAAGAAAACTACATTCCATCACTTGGAACCAAATATAAAGTATTAAAAAAACATCTATTATAAATTTTAACTGTTGGTAATAACACATTCTGTACCACTCAAGAACCAAAATACCAGTTAATACAAACATTGGTCCTTCTTTCCATAGAACTCTTGCTGGCTATTTCAATTTTTTAAATTATGCTATGTTACTTGCCATTATCCCCTAAAATCAATACTTATGTTCCTTTAAACAGTTTAGCAATACTTATGTAGACTAAATCACTAAAAGCAAATCTGTGAAGTCAATAGCTTGGGGTAATTTTAAAATCAGTATGTATCCCCAGCTTATAGAGAGAATGAAGACTGTGGTTTGTGCAATATGAACAACATGAAACATTTATAAATCCATACCATAAGGCACATCTCCCTAAAATTATTGGGTCATCTATTTAAAAACCCTTACACAGCAAGTACTTTCCATCCTTGTTTGTTACTGTAACATTTTATCCAGTCCTAGCTCTCCATGTATCAAAATTATTAATTAAGCTGGACATCATATTGCTTGTAACCCCAGAACTCAGAAGACTGAAGCAAGAGGACCAGGAGTTCAAGGCTAGCATTAGCTATGCATTTATTTTTAAGTCAGTAGTCTCAGAAGTGAAAAATAACATGTTTGAGACTCTAAGGAAGACAGCTCACATCCGTCAGTGGACTACAACCACAGCCGGTCGACTCTTCTGCTAAGCATGGGCAACTTCCCACCACGACTATGGAAGTGTTTGTCTTTCATGTTCTGTTTCCTTCTAGCATATTGTAAGCTCATAGAAAGGAAGTTGCCAAGCACTATAAGTCAAACCAAGACTAAACAACTTCCCTTCATAAACACAAAAAAGAAAAAGTGATGGTTACAAACTGAAAAGGGCTCCAAAAACTCTTCTCACACTAGTCTTTACATAATATAATGTGCGCATGTCTACATGTCTCTGTGTGTGATCTTAACACTTATGAAAATCACAATGAAAACTTACTCTAAGCTCATTTCATATTAACTCATGTGCTTCTCACTCTGACCCCAGGGGGCAAGTACACAGAAGGAAACAGAGCTGAAATCATTCCAACTACTCACACACCTGGCAAACCAGACCCTCAGAACCTAGTGCACTGCTCTGAGAATCCATTGCTTACATCACAGCCTTTGGTAAGGATTATAGCTCCAAGCTGTAATTAACACTTGTCTTGTGGATATTGGCTACCCGTGGGTACTACTGTAGAGCCCATGATATTGATCACAATGAAATAATGGTCCCACTGATTATCCCCCACTGTAACTGAATTTTCAAATCATTTGCATTTTCACAATTCTATCTTCCTTTCATTAGATTAACTGACCTTCAAAAAGTATCAAGAATCTTTGTCCCTTTTCAAGATGTGTGTTGCTTTGAGATTTGGCAATATTTGGTATTATGCAACTCATGACACCTGATCAAAGCACATGCCAGGCAACTGTTAAAGACACAAACTCAAATCCCAAAGAATGTCTGAAACCACAATGATTTATGACCTGGCACAGAAGAATATCTCATGAAAGAATATTTATATATCCCCTGAGTGTTCATATTATTATGATGAACTACTACTGCTTTTTAATACAACCATGCCAGGGGCTACACTGCAAAAAGAGAAAGAGGGGGATATCAGCCAGATAACAAAGGAATTGACTAAAGGAGCAGAGAAATAGCAGCGAACAGCCAGCAATACCCAAAGATCTCTCCAAGTTCAGCAAAAGGAGAGAGAGCAGGTTGGTGGTCTTGAAATCACAGCTACCATGTTCTAAACCATAGGAGCCAGACACTGGATATCCAGATGGCGTCTGTTGAGCTGCTAAAAAGCAAGGCAACCAGAGACCCCTTCCAAGAGCCTGTTGTGATGGTGACAGGTTTGAGTGCCAACCAGAAATGCCTGTACCCAGTAGCTCTCTCCTTCAACATATGTCTCCGTGTCTCCACTTGGAAGCAGACACCTAGCTTGATGGCTCTATGCTAAAAAGGGAAGGACCTGATCAGCCTCTGACTGCAATTCACAGGGGATACAGAAGCCAACTAGGCAGAGCAGAACAAAGCAGGACTGCCAGCCCCTTCAAAAGCACCAACTGCTCTCATAAATTAAAGGGATGTTGCCTCCTGAGTGCGTGACGTGTGTGGTAGAAGATTTCAGTGCTGAGGCTCCTGAGGCCAGCCAAGGCTATGTTGAAGCCATTCACTGTGCACTGGGCTCAACCCAAGATGGAGCAGGAAGTCAACCAGCTCTGGGAGATACTTTCTGCTATACCACATACTAGGCATGGTTGCTGTTCCTACCCACTCTCAGTTCACGGATAGGAAATAGTACGAGGGAAAAACCACCCTGTGTTCATCTTCTCCATCTAAGAAGAAAATGGTCCTTCTGAACAATTCCATATTTGAAAGAAACTACTTTAAGGTCACTAAAAACTTTAATTTCACACTGTATCCAAATACACAGTTCATGCTAACTGAGCCTTGCAACTCTGATACTATCAGGGTATTTTAGGATAAGATTTAAATTTATTTTTAAAATTATTTTATAGCAAATGTCTTGCTGCGTAGGAATGAGGTGCATGCCTATAACTGCAGCACTCCGGAGGCTAAGTCAGGAGTGTCTTAGTCTACTCAAGAAAACTACAGATCACCATGCATGTGAGGCTAAATAAGAGTCCTTCACTTAAGCGGGTGACTGAGAACAGGCTCTTGTCACAAAGAACTCTCAGCCCCAAGGCATTTTTATAATAGATCACTCTCCAGCAAGAATGTAGGAATCCCTTGATCTATCCAACAGTTTACAAGCATCATTTCAAAGAAGAAGAGAGAATCCACTTGTTCCATCGAACAAGATGTGGCTTTAGATGGGAGGTTTAGGTCAGAGAAACCTGACTTTTTAAGTTCAAGGATAGCCTGGGCTGTGTCATGAGTCTCAAGCCAGCCTTTGCTATATAAGGAGACTCCTTCTCCAATAATGACAAGAATGTAAATAAAGGTATAAATCTTTCAGCTTTTCCTTCAGTCCTAGGGCAAACACCAGCACTCAATCAACCTTCCAAATAAATCATGTCCTTCTCCATAAGAGGACAAATGCCTGCACTTCACCTCTCCAGAACTGTAAAATTTACCAGCAATCCTGAGGCCTAATCACCAAAGAGTATAGGGTCTGGAAAAAGTCCAGATAATACACTAAAGAAAAGCCAGCAAGCCATGAAGGACTAAGATTAGATAAGGGTATCCAAGTGGCCCAAATGACAGCACCCTAGAAATGAACAAGTTTAAAGCTGTTTGGTAGTAAATAATTCAGGGCCAATGAGGTGGCATAGCAGATTGTGGCACTTGTTACCTGGGCTGACCACTTGAGTTCAATCCACAAGATCCACATGGAAGGAAAGAAGAGACTCCCACAAGTTGTCCTCTACCTTTACATTCAGTGGCATGGCCGCCCCCACATACATACAAAACAAATACAATAAATATACATTTTAATATAGTTTCAAATATGCTCATTCAAGGCATGGGTGGTTCAGTGGTAGAATTCTCACCTGCCAAATATGCTCATTGATTTCTCACGTTCTCAGCACAAAAAATTATGCCTTGCATGAACAGAGGAGTGGGGTGGGTCATGATGGCAGGATGATGTGCCACAGAAAAGGGGGAAGGTGCAGAGGGCGTGTACAAGAAACATTGTGCACAGTGCCTATTGTAACCACTGTGGTCTATAGAATCAACTGAGTATTTATGTGAAGAACAAAGACACAATTTCATTTAGTACTCTCTGAACTTCCTAACATGAAAGGGAAGGTGTGTGCAAGCATGCGTGTGTGTGTGTGTGTGTGTGTGTGTGTGTGTGTGTGTGTGTTTTATATCTTTCATATAGTGGAGGTTTGTTGACATACAAAGCATTTCACATACAGTGATTCAGTAAATAGTTCTACTAGTCAACTGTGGTCTTACTCCAGAGCATAGGTCCTCAGCTCTCCATCTCCCAATATACTTTTGACCCATAAGACAGTCACAGACAGCTTTTCTGAATGATGCCCTAGGGTGGCGTTCACCAGCCGGGGCTGCTTAGGAATGAGGCAGAATCAGCTTGTTTAGGGACTCTTAACTGCAGAGTTCCTACCAATCTCTCCCTGAGGCTGAGTCCTATCTTTCTCTCCCTTCTGGAGTAGAAACCACCATGAATAATACAATGGTTGTAGGCAAAAGGAAGTGTCAAGAGCTGACTGTGATGGTGCTGTTTTCCAGCTGTACCCATCTACTTGACTCCATTGTTCAACCACTTGATTCGTTGTTCAATCATATTGCCCCTTGATGACGATGAAGTGTTACGCTGGAAAGTCGTTATGGGATGCTTATGATGTGCTCCACAGAACAGTCAAGACCAAAGCATTAGGGAGTAATAGGCTGATCTCATTTTAAACTAAATACAGCAAAGTAGCTTCTGGTGGAACTGTCCAGCAGTGTACATATGCATAAGTAGTGTGCAAACCTCTGGCCACACTTTGGTTGGCATGACCTATATGCTTCTTGCTTGAACACTTTCCCTTCTACATACAATGAATATTACCATGGATCCCTTTTTTCTTTGCTTGGATTTGAGATGACTAACACCAACTGCCTTCACTGGTTTATTTCTCCGGGGTCTTTCCTTCCCAAACGCTCACTAACTACAATGCAATGCATAGAAAAGAAACCCAGAGCCGTCAGGCTTTACGCATCTTACCTGGCTCTTCAACATTCTCATAATACAATGCCAGAAGTAGGTATGAACATATTCATACCAGTAAACTGTATTCCCATTCATATATGCATAATTATAAATTTCCCCCATGCTTTCTCTCATGTCTAAGGCTCTACTATTGTCTTCTCTGTCTGAAGCCTGAAGCTTCTGCCCAGAAAATTTGGAATAGCACCTATCACTGTTCCTACTATATAGCACTCAGCTGTCTATGTCACAGATATTCTATAAATTTGTCTATAACTCAAAAAAAAAAAAAGAAAATCACAGACAAAGACAAGCCAATAAATCAATGCCCTGCAGCAGGTTTTCCTCCTGTGTTAGATTTTTCCCTGAATTAGGAAACTCCTGAAAACAACACTTTATATGATGATTCTTGGTTCAACTTTTGTTAAGTTAAACCAAAACAGAAAACTCCCACACTATCTCTCCCTGCTCCATAGACAGCCTCACCATTCACACTGCACCCTAGGTTCAGAGGCCCACAGGATCATGACATAGCATCCACAATGCAGAATTATGCAAGGCTCCTTTTGTTGCTGCAATAAAGCATTCTTACCAAAAGCAATTTGGGAGAAGAAACAGTTTATTTGGCTTCTACTTCCGGTCAGGGCAAGAACTTAAAGCAGACCATGTAGGAACTCTGCTGAAGACTGACTGGCTCCCTCAAAGGCTTATGCTCAGCCATCTTTCTTATCCAACACCAGACCAGGATGGCAATGGTCCCATTCACACTGGGCTGGGTCCTCCTACATCAATTAATAATTAAAAACAATCACACAGACACACACACATACATGCACACACACACAAACACTCACACACACGCACACATACACACACACACACACACACACACACGCACGCACACATACACACACACACACACACACACACACACACATACACACACACCACATGCTACAGGCTAATTTGATCTGCACAATTTCTCAGCTGAGTCTTCCATCCTAGGTTGACTCTAGGCTGTATCAAGTTGACAGTTAATGCTAACAGGAGAAGAATTAGGGTGCAGGATCTGCCACACAGCAGATGAACTCCAGTTGCCAATTCTCTCATTCTTGATGTGCAGCACAAACACCTTTGGTCCTGACAGACAGTCTGGCATGCTACGTTTAGGCTAACAGAGAGTAAGCAAAGGAACTGTGATTTAACATTCTGTCTGCAGAGCCAGGCATCTTAAGAGGCAGGATGCCATGGCCTCTCTGAACGCAGTACCCTTACCCAATCACATCTGATAAAAGAATAAGCAGAGTTTTCAAAACCAATTTTTAATAATAAATTTACACTCAAATGCATGCCACATCCATCACAGCCTTCCTTCCCTGGGAGGGAAAAATGATCCTTGCATACAAGCATACTGACCAGGTAAGAGTGTGCCTCATTTCCAGAACACTGGTGTCCTGGATGGAGATGCAGAATGCAATCTGCAGAAGCATGTTGGCTAACTCTCTCCCAGTCCTCATGATGACACAAGGATGACTGCATGAATCTACACCCCAGGAGCTATGAAGGAGCCAGGCTCACACAAGCCGGTCCAAGTGAGACCTCCACTGTGGCAGTCAGTGCTCACCAGGACTCTGAACTCAAAGGCTGATAAGTGGCAGAGCACAGGTCTGAGTGACTTAGCCCAGCTCCAGCCCTGCCATCCAATACATGCTAACTTTGAACATGGGCAAGGTTCTTGACCTTTAAAGGATCCCAGTGTTTTTTAGTCTTGAGAAAGATAATATTGACCCTCAACAGACACTGTGATAGACTGAAGTAACAGCAGGATATGTAAATCTCTCTCTTCTACCTAGTAAACAGCAGGTGGATGACCAAAACAAGTTTGTTTCACTTTCACAATGAACCTGCTTCCTTGGTGTTCAAGGAGCTAATTGGAATAGTAGTTCACTAATTGTTTTAAATCCAGCCATCATTAAAAATCAAGTTATCTAAACTTTAACAAATTGCATTTTTTTTTTTTTTTTAAAAAAGTGTTATCAACTCTGGGCATTTCCTAGTTAGATGACACAATGAACTTGGCTCATGAGATGCCAAGTGTCTGTTTCATCTGTCTAGTGGAAATTGCAGAGTGACAGGCATCAGTTACTCCATGCCCAGTGACGTCATGCCACAGCTTGGCATCAGCTGTGGTGGGAACATTTACACAGAAGTGGGTGTACAATGAATCAGATGTCATCTTTAGAGAGTCAGTCAGAGAATATGAGTGTGCCACCTGCAGGGGTTTTTTTGTCTTTATGCCTCTTGCTCTAATATCTTTCATCTCTCTTTATATAGTTCACCTGCACACAATGTGGGCCTGCACCCCCACACAAAATTTAAAAGAAAAAGAAAAAGAAAAAAAAAGCCTAACATTCTTCTATTTAACATTATTTTCTCCCTACTATGTCATTTCCAGTTCTGAAAATTTTTCCCATGGTTGATTCCAACCCATTCTTACTGCCCACTCACTTATTCATTTTACAAACATTTAAATAACTACTAGCCAAAGACTGCATTCAGAGCTTGGGATTGACTTCCAGCAACACAGAGCAAGTTTCCACCCTCAAGATGTTCACAGTCAATCTAGACTAACTTCCCAGACCACCTTGAAAGTCCCCAACCCACAGCCAAGACCATTGAGGGAGGAAGGTTGTCCAAAGAGCTGGTTCAGCACTGTAGCTCTACAGTCACTGTAGGCTGCGGCATCAAGCAGTGCATGACCCAAGAAAGGGATATGGGGGAGATCCCAGCCTCATACCTCATCAGAGACCACACTGCTCTGGGGGACACGGGGAATCCACTGCTCTTGGGCTCTGGTGGCAATGGTGAATGGCAGCCTCCCCAGGAGTCTTTGTGTGGGAAGCGCTGCTTTCTGTTCTCACGGTGGGGGTGGGCTTGCTGAGAGGACGGCTGGGGGCTCCCAGGCCGCCCCAAGTTGTGCTGACAGAGCGCCCCATTGCTCCTAAATCATTCACAGAATTGAGGAAAACAGAAGTCAGACAAAATGGCAAGGCTGCAACAAGAAGCAACCGTCCTTACCTTCCTAGCCGAGATCCCTGAAAGTATGTGCTCTCAAATCGCCAAGTCCCCATTTCTGCTATTTACAACTATCTATTTTCTATTTTAAAAAAATTCATTTATTTATTTATTATATGTAAGTACACTGTAGCTGTCTTCAGACACCCCAGAGGAGGCCATCAGATCTCATTACAGGTGGTTGTGAGCCACCATGTTGTTGCTGGGATTTGAACTCAGGACCTTTGGAAGAGCAGTCAGTGCTCTTAACCACTGAGCCATTTCTCTAGCCCTACAACCATCTATTTTCAAAAGCAGAACTGTGTTACAAGTTTTGCCTTTTCAGTTTACTTTCACTGACACATCTTCACTGCACAAGCTACTAGGTTTCGTGTATTCGCAAGTAAGTGCATGATGTATTTTAACCCTATTCCCCCCAAACCCTCTAACCTTCCCTTTCCTCTCCATTTTCTCCCCTTTATCCCCAGGACAGTCTCCCTTTAACATCTTAGGTGCATACACACACACACACACCACACACACACACACACACACACACACACACACACACATGCAACTATATAACCCACAAATGAGAAGGAAAATGTGATAATTGTTTTTCTGACTGAATTTACCATGTATGATGATTTCCAGTTACATCCATTTTCCTACAAATGATACCATTTCTTTCTTCTTTATGGCTGAATTCCATTGTATATAAATACTACATTGACTTTATAGAGTCCTCTGCTGATAGACACCTAGGTTGATTCTATACCTAGCTGTTGCAACTTGTGCTATAATAAAGATTCATGTGCATGTCTCTGTGGGATGTTGACTTGGAGTCTTTCAGGTAAATATCCAGAAACGCTGTAGCTGGGTCATATGGTAGATCTACCTTCAGTTTTCTGAGTAACATCCATACTGATTTCCACATGTCTGGATTAATTTGCTTTTCTACCAGAAGTGCACAAGTTCTCCCTTGGAGCCACATCTGTATCAGCAGTTGTCATTTTTCCCCCTTAATGACTATATGTAAAACTACAAAGAACTGTGGATTTGATTGGGGAAGAAAATTCTACATGCTTGAGCTTCTAATATTCCCCAGCAGTCTTAGCATCACAATCCACACAGCAAAGTAAGTGCACTTTTATAGCTGAAGAAGAAAATGGAACACTCAGTAAGCTGTGTCTTTAACTGGAAAACTACATGACCTGTGAGTGAGTATACACAGATGGTCAAGACTGGCTCCAGCCAACCTCCTAACACTCTCTCAGGTCAGAGGACTAGAGGAAGCAGACAGGCTTCAGGTTCACAGAGCTCACTCATGGGTAACAGCCATCAGAGCTTGGAAACTCAAAACAAGCTTACCATTCATAATACCATTTTCCTTGTGAATCAAGATCCCCTCAGCAGCACACAGCTCATACAAACTGCAGATTGGTAGTTAGTACAGCTGCTCTCCATTCCAGATGTGAACTCTTAGAACCATGAAGCAGAATGAACCCTCCCTCCTTCAAGTTAATTTGTCAGGTTTACCATAAAAAGTCAGGTAACTAATACCACAGCAAAGGTTGAAAATGACTTACAACTTGTCCTGCTTGTGGGAGGGGGAGAAGAGATCATAAACCAAGCACACTCCAAACACGGTGATACCCGTCTCCTTCACCAACATGGCACAGGTCCCCAGAAACAAACTGAGCAGCAGGAAGAAGGGAGAAGCCGTCGGGGGGAAACACTGCCCTGCACAGCCCTGATCCAGACTCCTGCAAAGCAAGTTGGGAATTTCCTTGTCAACACATGGGTTGCTATGGAACAGTCCCTATTGGAGAAGTAGCTCATGTAGAACAAGGTGTTCTGAGCAAGGATTTCTCCAAGAGCATTCACCATGCAACCATTTAAAACTGTTAAGATGGAAGATGGCTGGAGAGATGGTACAGTCCTGGTACTCTGCTAGAGGAAGGGAGTTTAGTTCCCAGAACCCACGTCAGAAAGCTCAGAACCTCCTGTAACTGCAGCTCAAGGAGATCATGTACCTTCTTCAGACTTCCTTGAGAACGCACACAAATGTGTGCATAGAAACTCAGAGACACACACATTTAAAAAAAATCTTTTAAAATATTGGTTAAATGGAAAAGAGTTCAAAAATATCAACTCAGAACTTAAATTACAGTATGCAAATTATGATACAATATGATTTGTAATGAATGAATGATTTAAAAAAGTCATTTAAAACAGTTACATAAGGATAGATTTAGTAGATAGGAGGATGTTCAAGTGAATATGCCTAAGAAAATAACACACATTACTAACACATATGCACGGAGTGGGAAGCCAGATTTCCTGGTACAACCCACAGATGTACAGTTAGAAAACAGGACACCCTGCCGCAGAAATGGGAGAAAGGCATGGTAGCAAGGACCAGGTAAGTGACAGATGTCAAGTGCTCATCACCACAATTAGATCGAAGGGTTTTTACTCCCTTCTATGCATAAAACAGAAAAGAGAGATGTAAACAGCATTCTCTCTATGATAGAACAATAGGTTTTGAACATTTTTCCTTTCTTTTGGCTAATTTTTTTAGATTTCTTTTTATTTATTTATTTATTTATTTATTTATTTATTTTCGAGACAGAGTTTTTCTGTATAGCCCTGGCTGTCCTGGAACTCACTCTGTAGACCAGGCTGGCCTCGAACTCAGAAATCCACCTGCCTCTGCTTCCCAATGCTGGGATTAAAGGCGTGTGCCACCACTTCCCGGCTTGAATTTATTTTCAATGTACATGTACTGGGCAACCTTTTAATTAATTATTTGTGTGTGTGTGTGTGTGTGGGGAGAGAGAGAGAGAGAGAGAGAGAGGTTTTGCACACATGTGAATGCAGTTGCCTACAGAGGCCACAAGAGGCCATGAGATCCCCTGAAGCAGGAATTACAGGCAGTTGAGAGCTACCCAATATGGGTTCTGGAAACCAAATCAAGTCCTTTGCCAGAGAAGTATATGTTCTTAACTACTGAACCATCTTTCAAGTCTGGGAATCTTTATTTTCTACTCACAGTTTCCTACAGAAATTTCAAGATGTTTTCAGTGTTATTTCCCAAATAATAAAATGAAACTATTCCAAGAAAACATCATTATTTATTCATGTAAGTGCACAGCCACTAAGCTCTCTCTCCCTTGAAGTGAGGGACAATATTCTCTCTATATTGTCCCTCCTATGTATTGCATCTCAGAACAATTAGAATTACATGCTAACTTGATAGGAGAATACACATTTTTCCACGGGCTTGGCCTAAAACTTAAATTTCCAAAGGTGAGCAGGGCATACAAAACCAACCCATGATGATCTGGCTCACAGCCACATAGATGGGAGCACATTTAGATACAACCAAACGGAGAACTTTAAATTAATCAATAGGTTAATTCTAGTCCAAAAAGGAAACATTAAATCTGGGCATATGTTTTGAGACTTCATAACAGTATGTACACAATTATGAATGCAGTGGGCAGGATCAGGCTTGGGCCTGAGGTAAATACTGTATAACCTGGCTCCACCCTTTACTGTAACACCTCCTAGGCTTCCTGCATCCCACTCGATGCAAGGCCTCCACTGGACTGCACCAGGGTCCTCAGCCTTTGCCGCACTGGCATTTCCCTGCCAGATGACTCTTTGTTGTAGGGCCTGTCCTGTATACTGCAGGGCATCCTGCAGGGGCATGTCTCCTCTCTATCTACTACTAGATGCCAGTGGAAAATGGAGGAACTGAGGAAGGTGGACCTTGCTTGGAGGAAGTGGCACTAAGAGTATGTCCCGGGAAGCCATCTCATGCTCTGGACCTAAAATCGCTCCCTTTCTCTCCTGCCTGCCACGACGTTGAGTGTTCACTGCCACGTGTTCTTGTGCTCCGTCTGGATGCATGGGGCCAACCAACCATGACTAAAACTTTGAGCCAAAATAAAGAATTATTCCTTTAGGCCGTTCTCTCAGATATCTGGGCCATAGATAGAAGGGAAGTTGTTGCTAATTAAGTACCAAAGGTTTAGAATAGTGTTCTTAAGTAAGTGGCTTTGGTAAGTTATGGGTCAGTGAATTGATCCAAAGACCACGTTTACAGATTCTCAGGCAGCATACCTCCATGACCTGCCTTCTTTAGGGAGACTCTCTGAGCCCTCTGTCCAAACTCACATTTTACTAATTCATTCTTCTCTCCATGGACATGTCACAGGTCTGTTGAAATGCCTTCACTTTGAGGATAAAGATGAAATGTAGTAGAGGTTTCCTGTGTTTTGACAAAAGGATTCTAAAGTGCAGAACAACAGTTAAGAAGTAGTACTTCCTAATCATCCTTGTTGTAACTGTGAGTGGCTATTGTAAAACTAATAGAAAAGGGTAAGCAAAAAAAAAAAAAAAGCAAGAGCTTGGATTCCCAGCGGGGGATGGTAGCCAAGGTTAGACAGCGGGATGGTAGCCAAGGTTAGACAGTGGGGGATGGTAGTCAAGGTTAGACAGAGAGATGCTCAGGAAGTAACACAAATCCCTAGCACACATTAAAAAAGAAAAAGGTGACCATCATGTCCATAATCCTGGGACTGGTGGAGCAGAGATACACACACACACACACACACACACACACACACACACACACACACACGATAGTAAATGCTTCAGAATGGAGCTGGAAGTTGAACGACTCAACTCTGGCTAAAAAGATGGTTTTTAATCCCTGATACCCACTGAGCATGTTACAGCCCAGAGTCTCTCTCTGGTCAAGCAGTGGGTTAGTGTCCATGTGACAGCATGTGACCAAATCACAGAGGGGTTTACTTAGTCCCACTCACCTTTGGTAGGAAAGAAAAGCCAGCAGGAATAGGAGGCATGCTAGCACATCAGCTCTGCCCACGATACCAGCCACCTGCAACACAATGAAAACTGTAAACCTTGGAAGATTATTGTCACAGTTATCTTGTGGAAGTACATTTGATTTTAGGAAGAGCAAAGCAGAAAGCATATGAGTGGCAATCTATGGAGCAAACACCTCTCATTATTACATATGTTCCACATTTCTAGAAAGAGAAAAAGAGGAATAAGGGGCAGAATTTTCATACTTAACTTTACTTCTAATTTCTCTTCCGGAGGATCAATTCTCAGCATAAAAATTTGTTCAGTTATCAACTTATTAAGGGTGGTGGGCATAGCTCAGGGGTAGAGTGCTTGGCTAGACTGTGCAATGGCCTGGGTCTGAGTCTCAATAAACTCTACCATGAAACAGAGTGTCCTACACTGTGATCATCTTTGGGTAGAGGGGTAGTGATGCATCACAGAGTATTTGCCAAGTGGAGGGAAAACAAAACCAGAGAGATCAATACTTTTAACAATGAGGGGACTTCTGGTTGCTAGTGTGTGTGTGTGTGTGTGTGTGTGTGTGCGCACACAGATGTTTATGTGTGTGCACAGATGTAACATGTATACAGCCATTGCCCCATGGTCCTCTGACCCACCTCAGACAAACACTGACTCCCTGGAAAAGGGTCTGGCTCTAAGGCTGAGGTTTGGGGAGACTCAAGAGCAGCAGGGTCACCTCCTCATGTCAGAGCACAAATCACTCAAAAAAAAAAAGGGGTAATCAAAAGGAAAAAAATCTAGCCGGGCAATGGGGGCGCATGCCTTTAATCCCAGCACTTGGGAGGCAGAGGCAGGTGGATTTCTGAGTTCGAGGCCAGCCTGGTCTACAGAGTGAGTTCCAGGACAGCCAGGAAAAACCCTGTCTTAAAAAAAAAAAAAAAAAAAAAAAAAAAAAAAAAAAAAAAAAAAAGGAAAAAAATCTAAAGGAGCTCTCAGTGAACAAACTTGAGAAAATGTGAGTAAAACAAACAAGGAGCATAATACATTATAAACCACTAAAAACACAGAAAACCACAATGTACATGGAGACACACGGGTGACAAAGGTTCCAAGTGCACAGACACAAACAGCAAACTAATGAGTAAATAAAGGAGACTCTGCTCTGCCCAGCGCTGTGTGTGGCTAGAGCAGTGAACATCCATCTGCTTCCCGAAGAGTAAAGGTCATCCAGAGCAAGAAACCAGAAATATCAGTCAGGCTTGGAGTACGGCTTGGGGGAAAAGCACTCAACCAGCAAGGCCAAGGCCCTGGGTTTAGTCCTCAGCACTACTGAATGAATAGAAGCAGAGAAAAACAGATGGTAAACCTAGGACATGTACGTTATTTGAGATGCAAGGTATCCTCATTACTTCAAACCATTTCCTCACCAACTTAATTTTCGGAAAAATAAAAGAGTGAACATACTATAGAGGTGTGTTAAGGCAGTACATCATGTCTACTAGGATCTCTCCTCACAAAGATGCCATGCAGGCCTGACCTAATCACATATGTGAGAAAAATCAGAAAAATTCAAGGTGAGACACAATCCATAAGAATGAGGACATAAATATGTGAGTAAACATAAATACATATTTTAAATTATAGCATATCAGTATATATTAAGACCTTATTATATCTGTGTTACATCTTATTTTTATTTATCATGATTCCTAATTATGTTGCTATCATAAATTTATAGGCCTAGTATGTATATACATGTGCATTATATATTGATATTAAATTTCATACATTTAAATTATATCTTATTTATTTAAATACAATATACATTATTTTTATTTTAAAGGCGTAAATTTTAATGTACTATGACTAAGAAATATTTGTTATATATCATATATAGTCTATATTCATATAACATTTATAAGTTGCATTCAAATATATTCAAAACTTTATATTATATATATTTTAATATAAACTCCAAATCATATTGAAATATATACATCATATGACAGTAAAACAGTGTTCAGGACTAAAAGAGATGAAATCTAAACCATGAATAATGCTCTCTGTGTTGGGAAATATACAACTGAATTATTGATGTTTAAAGGAGCATGAATTATGCAACCTTCTCTAAATGCTTCAGAAAACAAACAATATTTTTATATCGAGGAGGAAGAGAGGAATGACAAAACAAAATCAGCCAAAGTTAAAACCAGCTAAGCCTTGATAAAGAACAGAGCCATAAAGGGTGAGCCTTAGGCTGGAAGTTAGCTTTACAAGCGTTGTTCAGGAAGCTGCAGTGGGCATGCAGCAACATACGGGGAGGTGAGGGATAGTTTGCAAACACTAAGGCTACTCTGCTCCATAAGATGTGCATATATTTCTCTTTGTTTATGCTTGCTTGTTTTTTAAATCTAAGATATAAAATTGTAAAGGTAAAATAGAAACATGGTTTTAAAAATATTTGTGTTTGGGCTGGCGAGATGGCTCAGCGGGTAAGAGCACTGACTGCTCTTCCGAAGGTCCTGAGTTCAGATCCCAGCAATCACATGGTAGCTCACAACCACCCATAATGAGATCTGATGCCCTCTTCTGGTGCGTCTAAAGACAATTACAGTGAATTACGCCGGAGCGAGTGGGGTTAGAGTGAGGTCATGAGTTCAGTTCCCAGCAGCCACACACATGATGGCTCATGGTCATCTGTACAGCTACAGTGTACTCATACATATAAAATAACAAATAAAATAATTAAAAAAAATTTGTGTTCTAGTTTGCTTTCTATTGCTGTGACCAAAAGTGCCACAACCAAAAGAAATCTGAGGAGGAAAGGGTTTATTTCACCTCACAGCATGTTAAAGGCAGCAACCTGCAGGCAGGCATTGAAATAGGAGCCCTGGAAAACACAGCTCTCCAAGGCTTGTTCAGCCTACTTTCTTATACTACTCAGGACCAAGATTGATTGTCCTACATTAATTGTCTACCCATGGCTTGCTTTAGGACAGATGACTCTGGCTTGTGTGTTTTCCCTTCCCGGATGACTCTGGCTTGTGTGTAGTTGACAAAACTGATCAACACAACTTCCAAGGAAGAGATGGGCCAGGAGCTGTTTATGTGGGACATGAGTAAGTTTATGTGGGACATGATCATTCACACATGAAAACATTGTCACCCACATCAGAGAAGACCCAAGGGTCCATGGGTTCAGAGAACGTGAACCACCAACAAACCACGTTAGAAGCACACTGTACCGAGGCGGTAGTATCAGCATGGAAGAGAGCATCTGACTTCTGAAATCCAGCTGAGTCCCTAGTTAGCTCATGTATTAACACTGCAGTTAATACATGACTGCAGTTGCCAACGAGGTGACATGAAGGGGCTGCATCAAGTAGGTTTTAGAGCAGGGTAGAACTCTTAACTCTAGCATAGCATTTTCTATATGGCTACTTGGACCAAATGCAGTGTTCACTAACTGGCTAATCTATAAGGAGCTCGAGAGCCATGTTAGGGAAGGTGCATGACTCCGGGGAGGCAGGCAGTGTACACCGAGGTGTAAGGTCCCAGCTGAGTGATGACTGCACAAGTCACATGTGAAGTTCAGATGAGCTTAGTGACCACTGCTGTCTTGGAGCATTTAAGTCAGCACAAATTCAAGAAGGTTAAGAAGACAGCCCACCTAGCCTGTCATGAAGTCCTGGGGCAAACCTAGAGGGATGCTCTTCCCAGAACAAATGATGTGGCCAACAGCAAAGCTTGCAAGTTGATTCTGGGTAAAGCAAGGTGGAGTACAGCAGTCACAAGTTAGGCAGGCATAGCCAGTGTCTATAAAGTGTCTTGAAACCCTGTCTCACTCTGAACCGATCTGGAAAGATCAAGACTATGACAGCTGAATGCACAAATGCATAAAGAATACACTAGCTGGGCATGCTGACTCATGCCTATCATCCTAGCACTGGAAGGCTGAGGAGGAATGTCATGAGTTCAAGACTTGCCTGGGCTATAGAGTAAGAACTCACCTCAACAATAACATAATGTAGAGTCCCATTGGCAGAAGTTAATAGAAGGTGTGACAGTGTTAGTGCTGGTGTTAACAGGCTCCTCTCCAGGCCAAACCACAAAACACACAGTATATGCCTACTCTGTACCCCCGTTGAGCTGAGTTTTTTGTGCAAAGTGTTTGACATCTAAAACAAGGTGACCATCCCTATCAACTGCATGGCTACAGCTATCATTTCCTGTGGCTCTGTTAGTCAATGTCATCGTGTTGGTTCACCGTGGTCATGTTCCAGTGAGTGAGAACTAGAAGGTACTGTGCCAACTGGAAAGCAATTGCCTGTCTCAAGGACTTTAACATCTGCTGGGGTCAGGAGAGAGTATTAAATAGGATACATGAAGCAATTGTTGCCAAAAAAAAGAGAAAGGATTAATTCTGGCTACTGGACCTAGGAAGTATCACAGAAAGGTTGGCTCTGAATCTGAGAGTTAAAGAAGAGGCAAAGAAGATTTCAGGAGCTTGAGACTGGGGAACATGAAGCAGGACTGGGAAAGGCAGTCCCTACCCTCTTGGAGGGTAGGAGCGCGTGCAGTGGTTCTGGAAGGGGGCTGCAGTAGGAACAGGACATGTGCTGTCAACAGCGAGAATGCTGAAGGACAGCAAGCAGCAGAGATGGAAGGTTAAGATGGGTTGTTGCAGTAATGGCGGCTGAACCCGACACTGTTCTGACATAAAAAAGCAACTGGGCAGTTCATGGTGAGTAGAAATGTATGTGCCTTTCTCAGCCAAAGCTGCAGGCCTTCGTTGTGTTAAAACACTGTTAAAACACTGGAAAGTGCTAGTGAATATGACTGAATAGAATTTAAAACAGAGTCTTTGTCTCTGTCTCTCTCTTTCTCTCTGTATCTCTTTCTCTGACTCTCTCTGTGTTTCTCTCTCTATGTATCTCTCTCTATGTATCTCTCTCTCTCTCTCTCCCCCTTTCTCTCTAGATTTTAGAATATCTTCATATGCAAGCAATGAGATGTCTTGAGGATGGGACCCAGGACTAAACACAAAATCCATCTATATTTCTATATACTTTATATACAAAGTCTAAGGATGACCTTATACATCACTTCTTGTGTCTCCACGTTTCAACTGTGACCTGTCACATGAGGGCAGGTGAGGAATTTCCCGGTTGTGACATCATGTCAATATTCAAAGTGTCAGGCTTTGGAGAATTTGGAACTTGAGATTTCCAGGTTACAGGCATCGAGCTGCCATGGATATATGGACTTGTCAGCCAGGATAACAAAACCACACACAGAAAATAGCCATTAGAACTTCATTTGCCTTCAGGTTACATTGTGTTATTTTAGGAATGCTATTGATGGGGTTTGTATAAGTAGACTCTGTATAGAGTTATGAATATTTATTTTATCTGCAAGAATGAGCTCCATTAGCCTCAGATGTGGCCAGGAACGTGAAAGGAACATGTGGGAACAGCCAGGAGCCAGACCGGCTGATTAGATCAGAGCCAATTTTCTCCTGAGCCCTCCTGTTCTGATTCTAGACATGTTGGCTTTAATCTTCCCACTCTGTGTGCCGGCTTCCTCTGCTCTCACTTTCAATCCTGCAAACTAGAGATAGCTATGTTGACCAGATGTAAATGCTCATAGGAGAATCACAATAATTTTCCTGATTTTGCTGTTTTTACATGATTCAAAATTCAGACACAAAATTTCAAAGATGTACAACATTGGGAAACCTGCCCAAGAATCTCCAGGGCTTAAATGAGGTAGTCTGGCCCTCTTCACTCCCTGCCCAGCAGAACACCATCCCATGTCACCATATGCATACTTTTAAATGCTTGCTGAAAAATATGACTAACTAAGGTGTCCTGTGTGCTTAAATGTGAATTAACTGTTTTCTCCTCTGGCTCTTACTTTTACATCTATTTGCATGTCTAGTCTTGGGCTTTCTGTGAATATAAACTGTGGAAGGAATCCCTATGATCTCCCAGTACCTACAAGCCTGGACTCTATTTGCTAACTGCTTCACTTACAAAGTAAATCACATTGACATGCTGACACACAATCACGTCAATGCATCTAAACCAAATTCCACCCAAATTTAAATTCTCCATCTTCCTGGAATAGCATAACATATGGTCCATGTGTAGTCTTGTTTAATGAAGATGAGAAATTTCCCAAGGCCCCCATGTCTTATTGTACACATTTAATAATTTATCACTAATTGTCTGTGAAGTGCATCACTTCTTCTGTCTCTCTGTCCTCCTCCCTAGAAACTCGAACTTCAGTCTATAATTAAATAGACTCCATTTTGCTCCATAGCATAAATGGTATGTTGGGTCAGCTCTCCTTGCCTGCTCTTCACAGATCCTTCATCTTGCAATTCAAGTACCTTCCCAAGATCCTTCTCCTGGCTCTTCAACACCTGTGCCTTTTTTATTGTGCTACTATGGATTTTTGTATTAGCACAAAACCCCTGGAAACTCCCTTTTAAAGGTCATGTTACTAATAGGATTTGCTTTTCTTTCTTCCTTTCCTTTTTTAAAAGAATCTAACCTAACCTCGATCAGCTCCTGATCACACTGCCCAAGGTTGCCTTGCATACATACTCTCTCCCCTCAGCTGATGAATTAAAATTCTAACTGCACATTCAGTTGCTCTTTTCTGTAATAACTGTCCCCAATTACAGTACAGCCCTTCAACTATAGTTTACAAGTGTGTCAAAAATACAACATTATCCTAGCCTTCTATATGACCAACACTGCCAGGAACAGAAATCTTTGGCTACTTTCCTTCATAGTATGTATACAAAGAGCATTAGAAAGTTAGACATTTCTCATTTACTTAAGTTGATACATAAAACTTATCAGAACATTTTTAAATACTAAAAGAATCTACCCTTTCATACATCATAAATTGTGACATTTTAAAATTAGGCTTTATTGTACCCGAGGGAGCCTGAGCTGCCCCATCTTCTGCCTAAATACAAGGGGGCTTTTAAATTATTTTCCTAAATTTATTGAGACAGCATTTCATGTACCCCAGACTGGCCAGGAACTCTGTACTACGTAGCCCAGGATGACCTTGAACTCCTGATCTTCCTGCCTCTACTTCACAAGGGCTGAGATCATTGACCATCACACCTGCTAGAGAGAGCTCTTCTTTCCAGGAAAGCCTGTCCAGTCTTCTCTTCCTGTGAACTTTTATACTTCAGTGTTACTCACCTTCAGCATTTTCTCTTGATGCATTGCATTGCTATGTTTAAATGTATTTTATTTATCTTATTACCTCTTTATAATGAAAATGCATATGGATTCTTTTGGTGTGTGTGTGTGTGTGTGTGTGTGTGTCGCAAAACATGGAACTCAGGACCTCATACACAGTAATCAATTATCCTACCACAGAGGTATATCTATTGTCCTTAATTATTTTTTAAATTTCCTGGGATAACTGTAAATCTCTACATGTTATATTTCAGTTATGTATTAGTATTCTGTTTATGATTCACATCATGATGTAAGTAGAAAGAAGCTAAGCATTGAACATGAAGGTGTACACATTAGTAAGTGTGGCTGGTTTGGACATCTGTGACTGGTCTACCTTCTCTCAGAAGAGTAGGAAAGTGTGCACCAGAATTCTAAGTCTGGCTTCTACCTTTTAGACTATTCCCCTGGATGCACATGGAAGGATATGTGTTACAGGCAAGGCTAAATGCTTTGAACTCCAAAGTCAGGGCAACTACCACATAGGGATCTACTGTCTCAGCTAATGTGTTATGGTCTGTAATCTAACAAATCAGCAAGGTTTGACTTTGATTCAGACAGAAGCAATGAACATCAGCACTCACAGCAGTTGCCCACCAGTCTCTCCTCTCATTGTTACCATTTTACATCAGTACAGAAAAACGGCTTCACCAAGCCGTGCTGGAAGACTGTTACTTATGCTTCAAACTCTTCCACTTATAGGAACTATGCTCAGTCTAACATAGTCAGAAAGAGTAAGGAAAATTATCTTAATGAGGTAACTGTTTATAAAGTGTTTTTTATTCATCACTTCTCCCATATATAATGTATATGTACATTATATACTCATACATCAATACTAATATACATGCACATATATGTACATATACATCCTATAGATGTGTATATATATATATATATATATATATTCTCTCATGTGTATATCATAAGCACACACATACTCCAACCCTCGGGCTTAGAGATTTAGAATTCAGTTCATGGAAAATATCCATCATATATCAAATTGGCAAGACTAATCCTTTCTCTGATATCAATTAATCAAATTAGACTTCTCATGCCAGTTCAAATAAACATTCTATGAGTCCCTACAGCTGTTATTTCATTTCTGACTCAGAACTTCAAAACAGAATACCACTCAGTACTTCTAACACTGGGTCATATTCTTCATCAAAAGAGGAAAACAGGCAGAGGTAGCTAGGAAGTCCTTCTCTCTGGCAATGATGCCTTAATTGACAGAGGCCTCGAAAACACCAGCACATCAACTGTCCTTTACAGGAGTCTCAGAGGTGTGAGCTGCTGGAACACAGTCAGATCACAATGTGTGAGCATTCCTTATCCAAATGAGAGAAGAGCAAAAGAGATCAGGCTCCAGAAGAGATCCAACATGGTATCTTCACTAAAAGTATGCTCTTTGCAAATCTTCAAGGAAGTGTCCAGGCACCCACAGAGGCTTTACAAACCATGGTGCCCATCACCCACTAGAAGGCTTCATTCTCTGAAAACCTTGGTGCCAATGCCCCCATCAGAAAGCTCTTACCAGCTCACAGCAACACATACAAAAGAAATCAGCTACTTTTACTAAGATGGGCACAGGGGCTTTGTGACACTATCTTATGTGGGCATGATGGACCAAACCTTCAAAAAGGGTCACAGATCTAAACTAGCAACACCTTTTGAACAAAGTCTTACCCACAGAAAACAGATAGACTTATCGAGTAAGTCACCAAGTCCATTTTGTAACTTAGGGGAATGTCATCAGTCTAGTTTTCTTGACCCTTCCCCTAGCACAAGCAATTTCATACCATAAACACGGGCATGAAGCAGATCAGGGATAACAACATCACAGTAGGCATCCCTGCTATCTAAAAATACACAGGATTTAAATTTTTTTTGCAAATAAAAAATCGGGAATGCTCTTTAGCCCCTGAAGCAATTACATCCTGGGCAGAGCCAATGTGAACACTCCAAGAACACCACTGTCAAGTAGAAGGGATACAGGGTAAACCTACTCATGGCATGGACGTAATGATCAGCTTGGCTGGTACATGTATGTGGCAGATGTTATTTTGGCTGTTAGTGGTCCATATTTCCAGGCATCCTTTATACTCACCGCCTCAGTGTGGACCGGGTGCACTGCAAAGAGCAGAGCTGTGACGAATGCCAGCCCACGATTCTTGAAGACTGTTTTATCACAGATATACATCAGCACGAGGGTCACCAGGCAGTGTAGAATGACATTGACCGCGTGGAAGTAGAAAGGATTCATGCCAGTCAGAAATACGTTTAGCCTGTTAAAAAGTAAAAATTAAAGATGGAGAGGTCTATACAAGCCATAATCATAGCATATGCACAAGAGATCCACCCAGCATTTAAGATGCATTATTTGATAATAGCTTCCGGTGACTTTCAACATTTCATGTGGCCCTTTCAGCTTTTTTCTATCTCAGAACTGACTCATCTACAGAAATCAACACAGAAACAGATATAGTGCTATTTGGGGAAGCTGGACCTTTTAAAAGGCAGACAGATGGACATCACTCCCTGGTTCACAAAAAAAAAAACAAAAACAAAAAAAACAAAAAACAAAAAAACAAAAACAAAAAAAAAAAAAAAAAAACCCTTCCTGTCATTCTTGCTTTTACTTGTAACCCAGGAGAGGGTCCCAAGTGCTGGTATCAGAGCCATGGCCACTGGAGATGAACAGAAACCAGAAGACTGCAACTGTGCCTTTACCAGGACAAACCAGGCATGAACAAGAACGTGTGTTCTCAGCCACAGTACCACCAGGAGCCATGTCTCCAGAATCTACATCTGGAAGCTGCATCTATTGCCTCCCCATACGGGACTCGTTAGCAATGCTTGCTACTACAAACTGCAGCTGAGACAACACGGAGAGCAAATTCACCATGAGGTTTTCGTATTTGTAGTGTTTTTGTTAACGCTTGTTTATTTTGTGTGTGCCTGTTTGGGGGAGAGGATGAAGTGGGGTCACAAATGAATGCCACTGTTTGCATGTGGAGGTGAGAGCACAACTTATGGGAGCTGGTTCTCTATTTCTACCATGTGACCCTCAAAGATCAAACTCAGGTCATCAGGCTTGGCAGCAAGCCTTAGTCTACTGAGCCATCTGGATGACTGGGGCTTGTTTTTATAATACAGGCCCCCACCCATCTAAGGATCTGATTGTTAACACCAGCCAATAAAAGAGAACCATAAACAGCAGAGAAGTCAGGTGCTCAACATCAAAAAACCAAAACCAAAACCAAAAACCTTCATGGCACCAAAATACAGAGCAGATATATCTAAAGGTTGCCGTTAATAACAGGATATAATGTCCCCAACTAAGTCTGTAATGCACAATGGTTCTTCCTGATGCTGTGACCCTTTAATACAGTTCCTCATGTTTTGGTGACACCTAACCATAAAATTACTTTTGTTGCTACTTCATAACTGTAATTTTGCTACTGTTATGAGTTGTAATGCAAATAATTGTTTTCCATGGTCTTAGGTAAGCCCTGTGAAAGGGCCCTTCAACCTTCAAAGGGATTGTGATCCATAGTTGAGAATTGCTGTGGTAGAGTCATGAAAGATTCCCAAACAAAACCTCTTGCTGGGTATTCTGGCACAAACCTGTAACCCCAACACTAGGATGGTTGCAGAAATAGGGCTGTTGTGAACTTGAGACCAATATGGGCTACATAGTAAAGTCCCTTCTCAGAAATTTGGTCAAAAAACAATTACTCTTATCTAGGATGTCCTTAGGGCAGTAATGTTCACAGTAGTTGATGGCCCATAGCTACCTAGCTTTCAGTCCATCACACCAAAACAAAAGTCCTAGGTGTTTATCCTAGAGCTATCGACCTGCCTTTCTTACAAAACCATCTTTGCCAAAACATCCAACCAAGAATGTATGAGTAATCCTTAGAGGTGGCATATATGGGTTCTATATAAGTAGTGTGATTTGTGCACAGCTTGGATCTTCAAAATTCTAAACATCTCAAGCTTCATTTGGGTACACGAGTCTAAACACCACAGATACAGTTTGTGGTGGTGTGAGAACTATCAACCCCATAGGCTCATCTATTTGAGCATGTGGTCCACAGCTGGTGGCACTGTTTGTGGAGGTCATGGTTAGGAAGTACAGCCTTGGTGGAGGAAGTACTTTACTCCCTGTTCTCCTCCTTTACTTCCTATATGTAAATGAAATGTTACCAGCCACCTTCCTGTTCCATCATCTTGCTGCACAATGCTTTCTCCGCCATTGTAGACTGTATTCCTCAGGAATTGAAGCCAAAGTAAACTTTCTCTCGAGATTTCCCAGATTAAAAAGGCTAGCAAGACTAGTCATAGTGGTGAGCTCTGAGTAAAGGTAGCAGAAGAATCCGTGAATATGTGCTATTGACATAGGCACTGCCATGCCAAGGACTCCAATGTCACAGCCCCATGGGAGACTTACTATGAGCTAACCTTTCTCCCACACTGGACCTAATAAGCATGCTGAGGTTTGGGTGCCCAGGGGTTGTTGGTGCCCTCCATTCTCGTGAAGGCAGCACTATCTGATCCCAGCTTTCTTGTACCCACATCTGTGTGTCTGTCCCTTCTTTATTTCCTCAGTGCTTGTAGTCAGGATTGTAGGACTGAAGCAGTATGAATCACGTTATGTAGGTTTAATTGAGACAGGGCTCAGTCAATAATGTAGAAGAATGATGAAGGATGATTCTTTGCATCAACTTGAACTTCCACAAATACACGTACACACACACACGGAGATGCACATACACTCCCACACACATGAAAGGGGTGGGGAGAAAGTGTGTACTTGCTGGCTGAAAATCCTAATTCCAGAAACCTTCCACCAGAAAATAAAGATTTTTACACACATACAAACATGCCCACACGTATCTCATAGTGTTATTTATAAAAGAACAAGATATAAAGGGGATAAAAAGACAAAGACACATAAGTTCGAGATAAAATGTTAACAACACTTCCAAACATAACCTATCTGTGAGAATAGAGAAGAGAATCTCTGGCTCTCGAAGCCAATATAGGTGCACAGAAAAAAAGGGGGTTATGCTTCATAATTTAATAGAAGAGGGGCTATGATCGATGCTCTGCATCCATGTTTTAACAGAGACATTTATCAAAATATCTTGAAGTCTGCCTGCATACATGACAGCCCAGGATGGATTTGCAACCTACACGGAGTGGGGACTAATATATCAATGTCCTTCTGGACTGAGACCTTCAGTGACTGTCAGAGTACCCTAGTGTTAGCGTTGCTTGCCTAATGTCATTACCAACAGCTCAAACGAAACTACAGAATCCACATTTACAAAGATTACAAAAATGTCTGTGCTGAGAGGAGAAAAGTACCCTGGAAGATTGACTAAGATCCAAAGTGGCCACAAGTGTCTCTGCCAACGCTTTTCTGGGTACTAAAAACAACAAAACACTCGCATCCAGGTGAGAATGATCATACACATACTGTGGTCCAGAAGGGGTTGTTACCCTCACTTGAAAAAGTTAATGCTCTTCAGCCACAGAAGCAGGACAAATCACCAACAGAGAGACAAGGAGCCACAGAACTCCAAGTTATCATGTCTTCATGTATTCATGTATTCAACAAGATTTGCTAGGTGTTAACCACACGAGGAAGTGCCCAGTGATATGAAGAAAAGGCATGGTGTCTCCTCTTGAAGGATTCCCAGAATAATGAGCTTAAGAAAGGAACATACTCAGATGGAGCAGCAGAACTCCAGCAATGGGAGGACCTGCCAGGTCAGAGCTTTCAATGAGGGAAATGTTCTCCAGGTGGAGAAGAGAGGCAAGACCCATGGTACTCATTGAGAGGCAGCAGGGCTAAGAGGACATCTTAGACACTGGGATCACTTGCACAAGGGAGCTCCAGGATGGAGGGTAGGGGAGTCTCTGAGATGGAGTCTCAGGGAGGTGGTTTTGGGGACTTGGGGGACAGAAGTGGTCAGAGAGGAGGGATATGTTTGTGGAGCTTACGGCTTTGCTCTCCAATGTCTGGAGCAAGCCTCACTCATGATGTCATACAGTAAATTCTGAAGTAGATGGCAGATGGACAGATGGATGAATAAGTGAAGCACTGAGACAATACACTTACTCTAAGTCTATCTGAGGGGAAAGCAAAGTCTAACTACACCAGAAACAGACTCTCCTAGGCCAGGCTCCTCCTAAATGCAGTTTCATTTCACCTTTATACATTTTAATATACTGTTTTAATATACTGTTATAATCTGCCAAAAAAAATTTAGAGCAGATGTCTGCATATAAATATTTCTAATTTATCTCAAAATATTAGAAGACTTGACAACTCCAGGCTGGCTGTGCTACGGGGGAACATTTGGGTACCTGTTTCATTAGGACAAATGTTCACAATTAGCCAGTCTCCACTAGTCTCTATTGAAAGCTTCTCATTTATCAGGGCACAGGATTTTTCTTGTAGTATAGAAGAACAGTAGATTGTTTCTTGGGTCTCTATTTAGAATCACAAATGGGAAATGAAAATATAGACATAATGACTATTGTTTGAAAACAAAGTGTATTCCTAGTGAAGAAGGCATAACCGTGTTCCTACAAATAAATGTAAAGTACTATATGCCAAAGAACATGAGCTCAGTCCCTCAGTTATGCAGTCAGCTGGCACCTCCAGCAGCTGGGATTTCAACCTGTAGAGGAATACCAAGAAGGTGTCAGCTCAAGTAGCATTGACATGTGATGCTCTGTCTGGATCACCAACTCCATGGGATGTAGTGTCGCTTCGGGGACAGAACTATGGGCCTGTCCATGACAGTTTCCTGAACGGGTTAAGGGGAGACACCCATGCTCAAAGTAGGTGTACCCAAAACAGTGAAGAAGACACAAAGAGATCCAAGGAGAATGAAGCACAGCCTGCCAGCCACTGCTTCTTCCTGAGTGTGTCCTTGGCTGACATCCTAGCTTCTTTGGTCTTCCAATGAGGATTTGGGGACTTTCTAAGCCTCATCACAGGATGGGGACTGCCCAGGCATCTGGCTTTGGGGACTGAGCAGCTACAGGGCTCTTAGCTTCTCCAGCATGTAGGTAGCCATTGTCGCCCAGTCCCTACCCTGTAACACAACCTAATAAGTCTCTTTTACACCATGTATACATTCTATGGGTTCAGGACCTTGAGAGAACTCCAATACAGTGCCTGGGTGACCCAAACTGCCCACAAGAGTCTGATGACAGTTCCTTGACACCATCTAGCCGGAGCAGTGTCTGAGCCTCCAGGTCACCCCGAGAGTACCTCCATGATGACGCTCAACCACATTTCTAAAACTCACTAATAATTATCTTCAGGAGTTATGAGCAGTTTTCCAGAGATTTAAAAAGCTAATTTCTCTCCATTACTGAAATCCACAGCATTCAGCTCACAATAGATTCTAAAAGAAGTCTGTTGAATAAACAAATGAATTTAAATGCCACTGAAAGTGGGAAAAGCCCATCTTTCCCTTTCAGCTCTAAGAATCTCTCATTTTATCTGGCTTAGGCTTTATTTCTCATTTAGAACTAGTACAAGTAGTAGGATTTTTTTTTCCTCAAATAACCTTAACAGGTATCTCTGACTGAAATCCCTCTTCCTCTTCTGAACCTCCTGTCTCCCTGTGAAGCTGACCAGGAGAGCAGGGTGTGAACCCAAAGCAATTAGATTGGTTGTTCTCCAGGACAGCCACATCAGATCCCAGGAAGAGTCAGGTTAAATAATCTGACATCAAAGGAGAGCAAAGGCAGAAGGGGAGCAGCTCTCCACCCCCTCCCTCTCACAGCCAGGAGCTCTGGTCAAAGGGAAGAAGAAAGGCAAAACTTAATCAGGATACATCCTAGAAAGAGAGACTTGTGCTGAGGGACATAGAGTCCATTCTCAGAGCCTCCGAACTTCAGTTTGAATGTTCCAAATCCAGGAACCAGTGAGCCAGGTCTGGAAACTGGGCGGGAGGGGAGACTTTCCACAGTGGTAGCTCCAGTCTACTCCTGTGCCCTCCCCTGACCTTACTCATACACATACATACTCACATACACACACACTCACACATATTCACACACACAATCAGGCATACACACACTCACTCACATACATACTCCCACACATTCTCTCACACTAATAAACACACACACATATACACAATCACACACACACATTTACACACACACATACACTCTCACACACATACACACAA
>JADRCD010224905.1:0-17970 GCA_019843815.1 Montemys delectorum | reverse complement strand
GACACTCACACACATTCTCACATACACATACATTCTCACACACACACTCTCACACATACATACACACATATTCTATCACACACACTCACACACATGTACACTTACACACACACATTCTCACACACACATACACACATGCACATTTACACACACATTCTCTCACACACACACACACATGCACACTTACACACACATTCTCTCTCTCTCTCACACACACACACACACACACATTCTCTCTCTCTCTCTCTCTCACACACACACACATACACACACACCTGGGATTTCCCTGGTTCATAGGTCAGGCATCATTCTAGATCACTCTCCCTACTTCACTCAGCTCCTTCAGCATGAGAGCCTGCCCACATCCATAACCCTGGTGTACTCCAAGTCCTCTGGCATTAGATTTGTTTCTGCTGCCTGACATGAATGTTCCTACGTTTGGCATTCAAACTAAGGTAACCGAGGATCCCTTCACTAACATCTGAAAGCCCCTCTCCATAGTAGCTCTTCCACCACATGTAGATCACAATCAGCTTGCAGAAAGGAACGGGCTCATAGCTTCTCCACTCTGTATTGTCCCATCAAGGGCATCATTCTAATGCCTCAGTGAAAACAAAGCTACCTGACTCTTCCCTCTCAGGAGAACAGTAGTGGAGCAGAGGTTAGGAGCACGGACAGCTGGGAATGCCTCAGATATGAGCTACACTGTACCAAGGACAATGTGATATTTCTATCTTCCTAGACATAGGCCTCAGGGGGTACCAGTGGTCACCAAACTTCTTTGTGCGACCTTCATCTATGACTTCCTGTTCCCATCCCATCTTAAGATAGTTGAAAACATATCTGGGGTAAAGCCTGAGATCTGCACCCAGGCAGGGTATTAGCAGAGGTATGAGACATGGGTCTCAAAGTTTAACAGAATGCACACAGGGCCAGCTAGCTCAACAGAAAAGTCAGTGTGCTCAGTGGTAAGCATTCTTTAAAAAGAAAACCAAAAAAAAAAAAAACTTAGCCAGGAAAAGAGGGGGGAAAATGTAGCTCCTTTATCATTTCTTTTGTGCATGTACACATGTATGCAGACATATGTGTGCATGTGCATTTGAAGAAGAACCTCTTCTGTCATTCCTCAGGTGCTATCCAACTTGATTTTGAGACAGACCACCAAATGGACTACGCTTGCCAGCCAGCAAGCTTCAGGGATCTGCCTGTTTCTGTCTCCCCAGTACCAGGTTAATAAGCACAGTATTGCTACTGTGCCTGGCCTTTTAAAAAAAGGGGGGGGGGCAGCTCTGGATGATTGAATTCAGGTCCCCATGCTTGCAAAACAAGCATTCTATCCTCTGAGCTACCACTCCCAACTCTTTTGTCATTTCTGATATCTTTCCTGGGTGTGCACAGCTCAGCGTGACCCACTGAACACACCCATCTGCCTCTGGCATTCCCCACCTCCAACTGTCCAGTGGCTCTCAACTGCTTGAGAATGCTTTCCGTGGTCATCTTAGATCATTCAATCAATAGATAACATCTGGTTCAGTTTATTTCCCTGTAAGGCAAATCCCATAGGCCATCAATCATTCTAGATCTCTTCTGCATTACCTCTAGTTCTAGAGACAAATCAACAAATCACTACTTCATCTGAAGAAACGAACAAAGCAACTGAACGGAGCTCAGTCCTCTCATCTTCACTATGAGAAAACTACTCCTGGGAAAGGTGCCAACCACCATTACTGTCTCCTTGGCACTCCAAGTAATGACAGACTAATGGGAAGGACTTTAGAGGGAAGGACACTGTGTGTATGTAAGAGAGAGAGAGAGAGAGAGAGAGAGAGAGAGAGAGAGAGAGAGAGAGAGGAAGAACTGATGACCACACAAGCAAGAGAACATGTTCAGAAAACTTGTCAAGAGAAACTCAGCAAGTAACTAGAACTCAATGCCACATATCTTATCATTACAGTAGTAACTGAGCTGTTAATTTTGCCACATATATTTGTTACAGTTGTAACTGAGCTGTTAATTTTGCATTTACTTTCTTTGAAACCGTGTGTTTTCTAGCACACCCGGACACACTGCAATTCTAACAGGGTCTATCCACAGTTAACAAATAACCTAGGCTAGGCAGGGTCCTGCTGGGATTTCTGACTCAAATATCTGAGTTGGAGGCTTTATTCCCCAAAGCACCTGAATTTTGACTAGCTGGCTACAAAATGGATGCTTCCCCCATCTCTCTCCGGTTCTCCAGTACTCTAGAATACCTTGCATTTAAGGATTTTTAAGGAAATTGCTATACTATAGGAGTTTGATAAAACAAAACTCAGGACCAAGGGAAGCTAACCTTGCCTGGCAAGAGGCCTGCAGAGTCCTAAATACACATTTGCCAGGCCTCGAGATGCACCTGGCTCAGGGCACTAGGGTGGCAAAATCTACCAGGGAAGTGTTAGCAAACTCGGGGCTCAGGGTCTTACTAGGGCTTCGTTATTTGGCCCATTTGATTGACACAGAACTGAACTCATTCTGAAGTTCCTTCCCACTCTTCAAATGAAAGACAGAGCTGATATTACACAGCTCAAAGCCCAACCTCCTAATCATTACATTTTTAGCACCACCAGCTCCATCTGGAGTATAGGGCCTACACTGAGTCACCTGCTCCTCAGCTGTGGTGAACCCATTAGTCCACCATGAATATGAAATTCCTCTCACTGAGAAATTCCAAGAAAGGTTTCTCTGAAGTAACCCAAGCCAAAAACCAGACCAAATCTAGATGGCTGTATTAGAGCAAAGGAAGTCATAGCCCGGGCTAAAGTGAAGGAAGATGTAGCCCAGGCTAGTACATTTGACAAGACTTTGAGGTCCCGATGTTTCCATATGGTTACTTTGTAGAAAGCAGGACATTAGCATGAATGGCTCTTAATCACCCAAAAGAAAGAAGGGGATGGAACCTCATTCTGGGTTTTCCCCCAAGCCTTGAACTTGTGACATGCACTCTACAGCTATTTATGCTTCAGTGCTACCCTGGGGGAAAGGGTAAATGGTGCCAGACTAAAGATGGCCATTCTCTCCACATTCTAACTGGGAGACACAATCCTCCTTTAACAGCCGCCCTTGATTTGTAGTACACAGGACCTTCAGGGATCCTCTGCAATATCCAAGGGAATCCCCTTCTTTCTCCACTTTCCTCTTTGAGAGAGCAAGGGAAAAGGTAAATTAAGACAGAAAACGGGGCTAGAGAGAGGACTCAGTGATAAGAGCACTCGCTGCTTTTCCAGAGGACCTAAGTTTGGTTCCCATCAGGCAGCTCTCAACCTATCCATCATGCCAGCTCCAAGGAGGTCTGACAACTCTACAGGCTCTGCACTCTAGTACATACGCACACCAACAGACAGACAGACAGACAGACAGACAGACAGACACACACACACACACACACACACACACACAATTTTTTTAAAGACAGAAACCAAGCAGGCTTCTCATGTAGAGCACAGCTCCACCTTTAATTTTTCAGCTCTGCAAGTCAAGCAAAGCTCTACATGTTATAGACAGCTCTCAGAACACTGAAACCAGGAACAAAACTGATGTCAGTAGTGGGGGTATGAAGGGTTTAGATAAGGGCAGTCTTTCAAATGGTCCATGTGTTGAATGTTTGGTTCCTAGAAAGTGGATCAAGCCAGTGCTATCATGGGGGAGGAAGGATGAATGGTGAATGAGAAGTGTTCATTCCATGAGGGCTCTGACCTAAGCAGGGACTGTCCAGTGTTGGACTAGTAATTTGTTAGTGTTATAGGGATAGAGTCTAGCTGGAGAAATAGATCACAGGGCAGGGGGTTCTTGGGGGCCTGTATTTGGTATTCTGTCACAGTGCTGAAAGGGTGACTAACAGACCAGTATAAGAAAGTGAAAGTGAAACGGGAGCTTGTGCAGATCAGGAGTCCTGGGCATGCCTCTATGACAAAGTGGTGTCTGAGCAGACCTGAAGGCATGGCGAAAGCTGGCCCTGCCCAGCTTTCTAGAAGGGCTTTCTAGAAGAAGATAGCCCACTGCAGAGGCCCTCAGCAGCAGTCTGCTCTGTGAAGGAGCAAGGGCTCCAGGGTGCTGGGTGGAGTCCACGACTTTGCAGGCAGAAGCCACGTCTTATCAGTGAGAGAGACACACTACCATTCCTTTGGCATGAGCAAACATTCCTGAGTCCTCATAAAGAGGAATGACTACACTCAAATCTGGAAAAAATAAGAGTGTGGCTGCAAAGGAAAATAGAAGGATATTTGTTGATAAAAACAGACTGCTTTTGAAGGCATTCCCTGATTTCCTTTGGGGACAAACTTGTTAAACCCCCCACAGTCTAGTACTGTTCCTGGCTTCCTATACAACCAGACTGAGGTCTCAACTTAACCCTGAGACATGATCACAGTCTCTACCTCCAGAGATTTTCTGTGGTATAGAAATTTCAAAGTTTGGGGGTTTATTAATTTATTTATTTTTATCAGTTCTTTGTGTATTTCACATCATGCACCTCAATCCCACTCACCTCCCTGTCCCTTCATACCCGCCCTCCACCCCTGCACCCTCCCCTTCAAATAAAAAAAAATCTCCTTGTATGTGACATAATGTGTGCCATAATGTGTGACAATGTGTCCCAAAATAACTTTTATCAACACATCTTCACTTGAAAATGTTCATTACACTGAGCCATGGGTCTGGTTCGAGGCCTCTGGCTCCTACTACACCATCAATACTGGATTTTCACTGGGACTCCTCTAAGATATCCTGTTGCTGTCTTGCGTCATGGAGCTCCTGGAGCTTTGGATCTGCAGGATCAGCTCTTTTACATGCTTTAGCCCTTAATAGATGGGGTAGGCCAACTCAAAGGCCTGGATTTGGGGCTAGAGTTGGTTAGCCCACCAGCTCTCCTGCACCCACACCACCAAGGTGAGCTCTCCAGCACTGCCCTGGCTAGCTTACCCAATGCCACAGCTGGCCAGGGGTAGAACCGGCTCTCCTGCTCTCATGCCACAGGGGCAAGCTCATCCAAGCCCACTTCAGCAGGGTCAACTCTACTGTGCTGCCCAGGCAAAGTACAGGGCCTGCTCTCCCAAGTACTGCAGACAGAGGGGCTGGACCAGCTCTTCCACTCTTATGACTTCAGGGTAGGGTGTTTTTGTTTGTTTGTTCTCTAATACCATTTCCCTCCTGTCCCCCTAGAGTTTTTACTGCCTTCAATCCTCTTTTTACTTGCCTGTGTCTCCTTCACAGAATACCCTGGGTACCTTAATCAAACATCTCAGGCCATCTTCATTTATTGTCTAGAATAGGACAGACAGCAGTTGTCACCCTTGCAGAGACAGACTGCCTTACAATAAGACCTCAAAGAGGACAAATCAGTAGGAGTAGACACAAGATGAACATTTCACGGTTCTTGGGTATAGGTGATGGTAACTAATGCTTGCACATTCTTAGAGTTGGCAGAATGCTATGGCTACAAGATGCAAACTACTGGTAAAAAAAAAAAATCTGTCATTATCAAGCATTAAAGCATTGCAGGTCCCCACAGCATACATATTAACATATTCTATTTTTTAGCTCTGACATTTAAACCACCCACTTCACTGTTATGATTTATGTTAGTATCAGGAGTGTTCAGTAAAACTTTATAGCAAGCAATGATCTAATAGCCTAAACATGGAAAGAAAAACCATGAATTTAAGGTCTTGTAATTAGCCTTAGGTTCCCCATCTTCAATGCCAAAGACCACAGGTTCTTCAGGTTCCACTCACTGACTGAATGGAAATTTCCATAGGAACTTCTTCCCAAGAGGATAAAATGAAAATGCTAAGTACCTTTTAAATCAATCAAATCAATTTTCAAGGGGCATTATGGACACTATGGCCTTCAGTTCTGTCAGTTCAGTATCTACAGAGAAGCTTAATGCATCCCTCCCGATTTCAGAGGTAGTGACCAGGGTAGAGAATGACATTATGTCCTTCACAGGAAAATGGATGCAACTGCAGACCAGAAAAGTCAATTATCAGATGTTTCTCTCTCACAGGTGGAACTTGGAATTTATAGAGATATATAATACACACACACACACATACACACACAGACACACACAGCATGTAGGTTGAGCCTGTAGAAGAGGTAAGGGACTAACTGGAAGGGCAGCTAGGACAAAGAGGAGGATATGGGCTAGATACAGTGTCAGTACAGAATACGCTTGAGTGAAAACAGTCTGTGTGAAGACCCCCGACCCCAGCTATGTACACTGAATAAACACCAATAAAAAAGGTATTAAGGATTAAAAACAGAAGCAAAATCAAAAGAGTGTAAGGTCTATAGAGTAAGAGAAGCATGCTTTGTTTCTCCTTTACTTTCGTCTAAAATATTCCTGCATGTCCTTGCTCACAAGCATTTGAGAAGACTGGGTATGAGGGCTGATGAGCTAGCACCACAGATACTACATGCCAGAATACCCCGTCTCTCACAGCCCTGAGGCTCCACCTTGATAAGGAGAACGTGCGGAAGGCCTGACTCTTCCATTCTTGCTGCTCACACCTGCTCTGGCATCTTCAGCAACTGAGGAAGAGCTGAGGAAGTCTGCTGGCCAGTAACCTGAGCTACTGTTGTCACCACCAGTAGTCAGCACTTCCTGTTCAATCTGCAAGAGACCCCACAGCCTAAAAACCTGCACTAACTTTCTCAGTCTGATTATGGCCACTCCACTCTCACTTCCAGACCCCTTGGAAATGTCTCCTGGAGCCAGCCCTAATGCAGAACCACCCTAGAAAGGGGGCTCTAGAAATAGTCTCAATATAGGTAGCTAAAGTGACAGAATACAATCCTGTTACACCTTGTTTCCCTGCTCTGATCCTTGAAACTGTTATGATCTGGTAAACATTTCCTCAGTCAACTTAACCCTTTATGTGAGAAACATGATCAGGGTGTTTACTAAACAGGTTCAGCTGTTACTCTTTATACAGAGCATTTGTTCAGACAAAAGAATTATATGTTACTTGATTATGTTTGTTCTTTTTTTTTTTAAGGGTTTATTAATTTATTTTATTTATATGAGTACACTGTAGCTGTCTTTAGAGACACCAGAAGAGGGCATCAGGTCTCATTACACATGGTTGTAAGCCACTATGTGATAGCTGGGAATTGAACTCAGGACCTCTAGAAGAGCAGTCAGTGCTCTTGACCACTGAGTCATCTCTCCAACCTAGTTGTGTTTGTTCTTAAGGGAGTTAGCATCTCCATGCAGTAGTGACACAATGTATCGAGGATAGAAACTTACTTTTTCTAAAGGAAGAAAAGGCTTTATGTTTTGATTTGGGGTTCTATGAGAACAAAAATGTAAGGTACAAAAATGAGAGAAAATGGATAAACTATGGGACATCTACAGAGTAGAATACCACTCAGAAGTGAAAAGGAATTAACTCTTCATTGCACACAAACATCTGAATAAAGCTCCAGAGAAATGCTGAGAGACGGAGACAGAGAGAGAGACAGAGAGAAAGAGAGAGAGACAGGGAGACAGACAGAGAGAGAGAGAGAGAGGCAGAGAGACAGAGACAGAGGAGGAGCAATCTCAATAAAGTACATGTAAGCAATTTTGCTATATAACATTGAAATGATAAAACTATAGAGGTAGAGAATTAGTGGTCATCAGGTATCAAGTGGGAGTTTTACTGATTAGGTGTTAGATCTTAGGTCCATTGCCACGCTGAAGAAGTATAGGGTCCACAAGATGGAAGTGTTTTACGCACTGTGACTGTAATAGAATCTCAGAAATTGATTCCTGCCGCCGGGTGGTGGCGGCGCACGCCTTTAGTCCCAGCACTTGGGAGGCAGAGGCAGGAAGATTTCTGAGTTCGAGGCCAGCCTGGTCTACAGAGTGAGTTCCAGGACAGCCAGAGCTATACAGAGAAACCCTGTCTCGAAAAACAAAACAAAACAAAACAAAAATTGATTCTTGTCATAAAACTGCAGAGAACTAAATATACACCAAAATAAATAAAATACACATTCAAAAGCTGATGAAATTTAGGGGGTGGGGTATCTCATAGATTATATCAATGTGAATTTCCTAGCACCCAGGAAACAGCCACAATGGGCTGAACATTCCCACATATCAATCACTGATTAAGAAAATGCCCTTCAGGCTGTCTACAGCCTGATATTATGGAGACCTTTTTCTCAACTGAAGTTTATCTCCCTCACAGTGACTCTAACTTGTTTCAAGTTGACATAAAAACCAGCCAGGACAGTAGGCCAATGCTTGATTCATATCAAGGTTCAAATTATGTAGATCTAACTAGGCATGGTAGCTCACTGAATGTGTAATCTGAGCACTTAGGAGGCTGAGGCAGGACTATGATCAGTAAAGAGCTAACCTAGATTACATAGTGAATCCCAAGCCTGCCTGAGCTATGGAGTGAGAGCATATCTCGAAAAACAAACAACAACAAGAGGAGGGGGGAGGAAAAAGAATAAAACTATTAAAAGTGTCTGAAGTCTTCAAGGACCTTGAACTTCTTGCTGTTGCATTAGAACATGGGGCACACCTCATTTACATACTCTAACTGAAAGTGACCAATAGAGCAGAGGGGACTGCACTGCTTTCTCTTCCAGATGAGGTAACTATTCCAAGTCACACCCTGTGCTCTCTAGATCACAATTCAATCAGCCCATTAAAAATAGAGAGGGAAATTTCTCTGTGTCTCTATTTGCTTCCAGTTGCTGTGATAAACACAACACACAACACACACACACACACACACACACACACATACACACAATCTATCTAGGGAGAAAAAGGTTTATTTACCTTACATGTCTGGACCACAGTCCCATCATTTAGGGAAGTCAAGGCAGGAACCAACATGGAGGAACATGCTTGCTGGCTTGCTCAGCCCGAATGACACTACCCATAGTGAGCTGGGCCCTCCCACATCAGTCATTAATCAAGAAAATACCCACACAGGCTTACCTACAGACCAATCTGATGGGAGCATCATTTTCTCAACTGAGTTTCTCTCTTCCTAGCCTGTGACAAGTTGAAGAAGAAAGAGAGAGAGAGAAAGAGAGAGAGAGAGAGAGAGAGAGAGAGAGAGAGAGAGAGAGAGAGAGAAACCAGCCAAACAACCAAAAAACAGCAAAATCTCAAAACCAAAGAGTATCAGTCTTAGACAACTGCACCAAGATATCCTTCCTTTCCCCTATTCTGCCAGCCCAGTTCATCCCCCACCCTCTTCACTATCTCCACCCCCTTCCCAGGGTGGGGGTGGGGGCGATGAAGTCAAGCTAGTGATAAAAGGTGGAGCTGCTACAGAGCCCTTCCTCCTCTGCCTTGGCAGAGTTCCTATTAGGAACTATTAAAAACACTTGGACAGCCAGCACCTTACACTTATTACGCCCGTCCTCCAGCAGGCATTCAACCCTGGCGCTTTAAATGGAAACTGTTTAGGCCAGGGACCAGGGCAGGCTCCAGGGCTGTAAAAAGTCCGCATATGGAGTGCAGTGAGCTTATACACCTTCAAATTAATCAACAGCCTCACCCAGTCCATGAAAACGCCTATTGTCCATCCAGTGTAAAAAGAAGCGCCCCTAGTTTTATGATTTAAAAAAAAGCACTTGGGAAATTAAAAGGGAGGAGAAACTCTGCAGCTAAGGCTATCTTTGGGATGAAAACTAACACAACTTTCCAAAGATAAATGTTTATAAAACATCTCCTTGGGAGTCAGACGTGTTATTTTCTCGCCCTCTTTAAAACATTAGTTTATTTGATAGCCAACTGTAGGTTTTCCTTTTCCCTCCAAAGCCCTGGGCCTGAAGGCTCACGCTGTTATTTTGCCAGCTGTCCCCAGAGATCAGTGCCATAAACTATGGCTCCTATGACAAAGATTTGAAAACTAGTTAATACGGAGCTAATCCCCTGTGAGCTGCTGTGTCCTGCACGCATACCAGCTCAAACGCGGAGCCAAGTTACACTGAATGGAGCTCAGCTGTTTGGTTCCAACCAGTCCTTTCCCCCCAGGATTCAAGCAGATAGATACACCATCCTACAAATGCATACTCTCGGTCCGAATCCATTACTTCACACCAGAAATGCTGAGTCATGGTTCCGGAGCTGGGGTAGGGGCTCTCTGCGCCCCTCCACCTTGCGCGTTCTCAGTGTGGGTCCCGGAGGCTGGGTGCAGCACCTCGGATGCAGAGGCTGGGGCTGGAGATGCTCCGGTTAGGGAGGCTACCAGTACTCAGAGCCGGTGCTCAGAGTAGGGTGCCTGACCCCAGCTCCTGCCTGGAACATCCACAGCCTAGCAGCTCCAGGAGAATCTTAGGTCACCTGATCCGGTCCCCTTTACTCCTCATCTGCCCAGCAGTACAACCTCCCTGGAGAAGCTGACAACTTGGAGCATCGCCACCCTCTGGAACCCGCTAATCACGGGTAGGAAAAGCTCCAGTGAGAAGTCACGTCTGCCATCCCTGAAGCCCCGGGAACGTAGCAGGGAGAACTCTGTCCCAACTCTGCAGCAAGGAAGCGCGGGAGGACACGGGACTGTGCAGAGATCTCCCTGAGTAGCGGGGAGAGAACCCAAAACAGAGCCAGAAGAAAACGATGTGTAGTGCTTCAGGACCCGAGCAGAGGCTTAAGAACCTGAAGCTGTCCCTGTTAAGGACCAGAGGCAGAGCCAGGTGGATTCAGGACTGAGCCTGGAGCAATAGGATCAGAGTCCGAACCGGGAGAGCCCAGCCAGAGCGACGAGGTCTCTGGGCAAAGCGGAGAGAATCTCGTTCAGAGAAAATCTGGGGCTGCGCTGCTAGAGTCGGGAGGGCCTGAGACAGACCCTGGAGGACCCAGAGCCTAGTAGAGAACACTTAAGATAGAATCAGGGGCGCCAAGCATAGCGCCCAGAGGACCTGGGGCAGAGACTGGAGAATGGAGCAAGACAGAGGAGTAAGGGTAGAGCCTAGATGACCAGGCTGAGCAGCCAGAACACGAGATAAATCCAGGAGGATCTGGCTGATGACTAGAAGACCAGGGGTAGAACCGGGAGAACCTAGCTGAAAGGGGAGAACAACCTAGAGGAGGTACTGAGGGGCCTGTCAGAAGTGCCCCCGCAGTGCCATCCCTTCTCCGGGGACAGGTGTCTAGACCCCTGGACGCACAGGCTCACCTGAAGGACAGCACGCACAGCGGCCGATAGGACTTGTGGCTGGTGCTGTCCGCCAGGCCCTTGCCCCAGAAGTCGTTAGCGAAGATGGTCCAGCGCAGCGGGGCCCCGGGCCGCACGTCGGGGTTGTTCACGATTGCCCACACATCATCGTGCACAAACTCGCCCCGCAGCGAGCGGCCGTAGCAAAGGCAGCTGGCTCCAGCTAACAGCGCCACGGCCCCGGCTGGAACCAGCCCGCAGCGCGGGCGCCGCGAGGGCGCGCGCTCCCCGCCGCCGCGGTCCCCGCGGGTCACCAGCATCGCACCGCCCGCACGGCCGCTCCCGCGAGGCGCGCATCCTCCCCGGCCGGGACCCGGGCGCGCAGCGGCCTGCTAGACTCCGGCATCGCGCGCCCACTGTCCCCGCCCGGGCGCCCGGTGCTCTGCTGCCGCGGTGGCCCAGCTGCAAATAAACAGCGATCCCCCCGCCTCCCCGGGCCATCGCCGCCGCCTCCGCCCACTCTGCGCATGCCCGCTTGCGCGCCTCCGCCTCCCGGATCCTGGGACCTGAGGTCCCCAACACCTGGCCTCTACCCGCTAGTGCTGCGTCCCAGACGGCCAGAGCGCGCAGGTGGAGCAGGTCGCTGCAGCGCTTGAGGGGGACACGCGGGAAGGCCACCCAGGTCCCACCGGGTACGCCCAGCTGCTTTTCCCCAGCTTGTCCCCAGCCCGTCCCAGCTGCGGAGGGGCAGGTCTCCGCCGCCTCCCGGCCGTGAGTCGGCAGGCTTGTCAGGTACTCAGTCTGCACCCGGACGGACACCTCTCTCCCTGGAGGCGTGAGCCATTGGAAACCAGCAGGACGGACAGGGAACAAGCTCCAGCGCCCGCGGGGCTTGAAGTCTTTCGCGGTGCAAGTCCCAGTCCTAGGAACGCAACGCGCGCAGCAGTCCCTTTCCCAAAGCCCAGGGGTGCATCCCCGGCTGCGGATTGCCTCCTTGCCGGTTTCTCTGTTTCTGCTGCTGCTTATTATAAGCCCCGGGTTTGATTTTCTTTTTTTCATTCCGTACGGGTAGCTCTTCCTTTTGTTTTTCCCTTAAACTCTTAAGCAACGAGGGAGGCGCTGAACACATTACTTTTGGCTTTCTTTTGGTTTTGGTTTTGAGACACTGTCTTAGGCTGTCATTCAGGCAGTCCTGGCATTGGCTACAGAAGCCAGGCTGACCTCGAATCCTAGTACCCCTGCCTCAGCCGCCCAGGCCCAGCTACTTTACCTGCTGTCTTACTGGATGGATCTCTTGGGTATAATTACTGTCTCTTGGGTAGCATGAGAGACTGCCTTGACCCTTAAATACAAATTAAAACTATGGACTGCCTTGGCATTGCCTCTGGCTCAGAAACTTCCTGTCTTTCTCGAAACTGTTCTACTTTTGAATGCCAATCACAATAAATAAATGAGGTATTCCAGAAAAACACTCACTTCCCCTACTATTGAAAAGCCCCATTGGTTCTTTCAGGCCGTTTGTGAATGGATATGGCCTTATTACTGAAGCTAACTGAGACTCCGTACAACCAGACCCCAAACATCAAAATAAAGTCGTCATTAAAACAAACAAAAATCAAACAACATCAAACTTTTGACTAGAAAGAAAAGAAACTTGAAAAGGAAAGGAAAATTTGTTCTTTGAGCCTCCCAAGGCTCCTTAAGTTTTAACACCAGAGCATTTAATGCAGTAGTTCCCAAATTAACAGGGACATAGTCCAAGACAGGGCCCATTCTTGCCTCTTTTGATGTTTTGCTTATTGTTGTTTTTTCTTGGTGAATCAAAATTGTTGAGAGAGGAGAAAAGCTGAAATCTTGTGTACTAATGATAGCTTTCTTAGAACATCTGACCCTCAAGGCCTAAGGAGAGTTTGCTGAACCTCAAGACACACACACACACACACACACACACACACACATCTGTGTCTTTTGCTTCTTCCATAGTAATAAAAAAAATGGTTGTAGGTTTTACCTGGTGCACATTGTGCTAAGAAAGGGTAAAGGCACAAAGCTACTCAAAGTATTGTGTGTGTGTGTGTGTGTGTGTGTGTGTGTGATATGAACAAGAGCTAGCTAGGGACAATTCCCTGAACCCAGGAGGCTGACTCCAAGAACAGATTCTATAGCAGCTCACTTCTTCACAGCATTCTTTCACAAGAGGCACACCTCCCCTTGTCACAGCAGTTTGGGATTTCAGGTGAAGCAGAATCAGAGTTGTCAGTGACAATGATCCTAATGGAGGGGACTGGCACTGAGACTCTAGAGAGAGGGAGAGGCATTCGGGGAAGCTTAGCATAAATGTTCAGTATGTGGTGTCTAGGTGCAGGCTGTCTCCAGCAATCAGTGACATTTTCACTATTGCCACTTCAAATGATGGATTTGCAGTTCATTCAGAATCAAAATGGTCTCTCACTTACAAGGTTCAGCCCAGAGCTTTCCAGTTTGGCAGTGGTGTGAGAACCATCCACTGCACAGAAATGCACTTTGAGGGTTGGATTTGGACTTCCTGAAGCTCCAGTAAGCACACAATCAATGCTGTGGTGACACTGTGGTGTCCAGGTTGCTAACCTTGAAGCTCCACTGGTTGGAAGTATTAAATGTGTTTCAACTTACAATATCTTCCGTGCCCGACACATCTATGTTCAGGACATAGAATTGTGAACCAGGAACACTCATAGGAAGATTCTCCTGGAGCATCATTTCCTGATTAATCCTGCTCTGTGCCATAGAATGCCAGTGTCAGAGAGCAGGTGCCATTAAGCTGCTTGCTCCTCTCTCAAGGCACAAAACAAGCATCTCAGCTAATAAAGGGCCCAAAAGGAAATTAGATTTAATATCTTACTGCTTAGTCTCCAATTATGGTTAAGAGCTTGGTAATTGCAGGAATACTGCCTTCTAAGATATCTGTGTCCACCCAGTGCAATCTAAAACAAACCATTCCACAAGGGCCTTTGAGGCTCAGACGGGGTCATTTGTAAACATCACGGGAATAGGATTAGCACAACACTAGAAATAAATCAGAGGCAAGTCAATATTTTAATAAAACAGATTTCAAATTAACTGTTAAGATTCGTTGCTTGGCCAAACCTTAGTGAAGGTTCATAAGCTTATCTCAGGACCCTAGATGCTGTCCACTTCCCTGTAAAATTCAGTTTTAGCAAAGAGATCTCTTAAATTTGATGATGATGACTATCTGATCAGGTTTATATTCAACATCCACTCAGTAATGTCTGACCACCTTGACTTCAGGATAATCCTGGTAGATCAGTTTAGCCAGAATCTCCTTGTACCTGCTACTTTTCTTGATACTGTGATAAAACACCTGAAAAATGAGCTTATGGGAGGAAGGATTTATCTAGATAACAATCTGGGGAGATGGAGTGCATCCTGGCAAGAAAGGCCTGGGGCGAAAGAAAGATGGCAAGAGCTTGCTTTATCCCAGAGAAATAGGAAGCAGAGATAGGATTGCAAGTAGGTCTGGGCTATAAAAGTCAAGGCCCACCCCCACTGGCCTTTTGCATTCAAAGAACAGCATCTTCTTAACTCTGACAAGGTATTTTTAGCAGGATCTTATCCACTGACACTCCACCCAGCACACACACACACACACACACACACACACACACACACACACGGCTCCTGAATAACAATTCCCAGTTGGCTCCTGGCTGCATTCAGGGTTGAGCCTGATCCCTTCCCCACAGAAAAATCTTGTTGCCATGGTTCTGTGCCTGTCACCATTATTCTGAACTAAGTCAGCGTGACTGTGCTTTAACAAGTATCATTCAATAATTTGTTTTTCCTTGAATAAAGACCATTGTGATTTTCTTCATGCTAACAATACTCTCTAATCAGGTAGGTTAGATACAGGAAATCATGTGCAATGTTAAAAAGGCAGACATTTAGCAAAATGATTGACAACAAAAACTTAAAGATACTATTTTTTGATGTCTAGTAATTTAAATATTATCGCTTCTTCAACAGGCAACCTGTGTTCCCAGGCTTGCCCAATGCTGAGTCAGGCAAATGTGGGGCAGTCTGGGATGTCACATGTCTGGGGTAGTAGTCTTTCCAGGTCCCAGACTGGTGGCTGCAGAGGTTGCATCCCTAGGAGACAAGATGGAGTTTACAAGGGAGGTAAACGGGCTTCCCCTTCTGTCCCTGAGGCTGTGCTGCAACATCTTCACATAACAGCAAAAAGTATCAAAAACAATTTGTCATCTTTACCATTCTATCACTTAGACAGCAAACTGCCACTCTGTTCATACAAGTCAAAAGCATTCGTGTAGACACTACTATGGCATGTTAGCGGAAAGGAAAATACCTTGTTTTTCTCATTGTCCTTTTGGCTCTTATCTGGGTCCAAATAATAAATTAACAAGACAAAGCTATAAACTGATTTAGTATATGATTTGAAAGTCCCAGGAGGCATACAGAAATGAATACCCAAAGACAGTTAAGCCTGGTAGATTTTTTTTCATTTTATTTTATGCGAATAGATGTGTTTTGCCTGCCTGAATGTCAGTGTATCACATGCATGTAATGCCAAAAAATGCTAGAAGAGGGTGTCAGAGCCCCTGAGACTTGAGTCAGTTGTGAGCTGTCATGTGGTGCTGGAAATTGAACCCTGGTCCTGTGGAAGAGTAGCCAGTGCTCTTAACCACTGAACCTCTCTTGTGCTCCAGTCTGGTGGTTTTACATTCAGTTTGCTGGGGGAATAGAAGATCATGGGAGAACATGATAGGACAGGCAGTGTGAGCAGACTACGGTAGCAAGGAAACCTGGAAAGGCTGAGCTGCCACATCCCTGCACAGCTCAGAGAACTTGACCTGACAGGGACAGTAAGGCACAAGGACACACAGAAAAGTTGGGATGAGTTGGGGAGAGCTCTCTGATAGAGAAACCAAAGCACCTTTGGAAGTTTAGTGAGTTTACCATACATTGAATTGAACAGGGAGGCAGGGTTATTGCACACAATCAAACAAGAAGTAGATTATTGTATACAGCTGAACAGGAAGGCAGGTTTAGATAATCTCAGTAGGAGCAGGCTCTGGAGGGGAACAGCCTTCAGGCCATGAATATCTTGGAAAGAAATCGATGTTGGTTATTCTTTGCACACACTATCAACATTCACCTTCGGATTGGCTTTGCCATTCCCATGGGTCTGAGGTTTTGGAATCTTTGACAAGTTGTGCCCATGTCAAAGCATACATGCTAACTCAGAACTTCACAAACACACAGGGGTCCTCTGCTCCCCACACTAATCCAGTCAGGTTGTTCTGGGGCCTCCTTATTTGGAGACTGACACCCCTGCCACCTCTCACATGTTGGCTGTAACTGCTCAGTGCTTCTCTGTCATGTTTAGTGACAGTTCAGCACAGTTCCCCGGTGTGAGGCCATATCTGCAGAGGGAGGAACCTTCAGGAGGCCAGGTCCAGAGGGAAGAGTGAAATTCATGGAGCCACTCCCTGGAGGAGGAGTGGCCCCTAGTTCTTCTCTCTTTTGTTTTCTATAAGGTGAGGAGTTTTTGTCCCTTCACACACTTGCCACCATGGTCAGCCCAAAGCAGTGGGGTCTTCACTGGGAGCTGCTACCTGGGAAAGTGTAAGGCAAAAATAAGCCTTCCTCCTAAAAGCTGATTGTCTCAGACAGCAGTGGCCTTGTGACCAACTTCAGGCAAAGTCAAGAAGCCCTTCTAAACCAATCATTCTTTGAATTCCTTCAGTTTGAAATATCCAGTGTGCCAAAGAGACTTTGCTCCAAGCACTATCAATGAAAAGACTAGAGTTCTCCAGAGCATTTGGAGTCTCTGGGTTTGAAACCGCTGCCACACACAAAATAAATATCTTAAACCTTAAATTCAAATCATTATACACAACAGAAAAAGAACACTGTTTTCACACGAATCAAGTGTTACACGCATACATTTTTATATTACACTTACAAATCAAAGTGCTTCTTTTAGTTTCTCATACACCCTCCATAATTTACACAAAATGTCAGAAGCACTAAAATGCCATTGTATAAATTTACATTTAAAACTAAATTCAGAGTTACACAGAACAAGGTTGTATGAAGAGGGAAATTTTTTAGGTAAAAGTCTCTATTGGGTTTATGACCTCTTTATACATTTTCTGTTTTAAGATGAGATGGGGAATATCTGGTCCAATGTTGCATGGCCTGTAACAGTCTCAACAGCTCTCTTAACCAATATATCAGCAGAGAGGAGAATCCCAAAGTCAATGATAATAATAAATAATAATAATAATAATAATAATAATAATAATAATAATAAATAATGTCCTGATCATAGTATGGATCATATATGTGCTCACTCAGGTCCATCTTGTGCTACAAAGGTAACAACCCAACACAGAAACATAGGCAGAGCTTCATGGTAGTGCTCTAGAACCATCTGTGAATAAGATCAAGAGCTAATGAATAATTAGACAACTATAAAATTATCAGCTTTGAGTACTGGTTGTTAGTGGCTGGGAGGATGGGAAGCCAGAGGCACAGCTGTAGCTTTAAGAGGTCTTTTCAAAGATGTTTACTGGGCAAACTGGGGCTCTTCAACACAGAAGAGAATTTCAGGATGGGTCAGTATGAAGTACATCTTGAGTTTATAAAAAAGAGATTTTAGCATGGACTTAAGCACAGGTATTAATGGAACAAGAGGTGTATAGGAAAGGATAATGCACACGCATGCACACGCACGCACGCACGCGCACGCACGCACGCGCAAACACACACACACACACACACACACACACACACACACACA
>JADRCD010224904.1:34992-52332 GCA_019843815.1 Montemys delectorum | reverse complement strand
TCTCTCTCTCTCTCTCTCTCTCTCTCTCTCTCTCTCTCTCTCTCTCTCTCTCCTCCCCTGCTTCTCTTTCTGCTGCCTCCTTACCCCTCTCACTCTCCCATTAAACCTCATGTGGAACTGTTTGGCCTGGTGTGGTCCTTCTGAAGCTGCGTGGCATTCAAGAGCATAACATACATTGTATAAAAAAAGAAAACAGTAAAGTAGAAAGGTGAGTATGTTAAGAGCCATTGTCTTTTCGTTATACTGTATCATCTCTATTAACAGTGAGGTAGGAGTGAATTTCTGCCTTGGCTTTTTTTTTCAGAGAACTGTAAAGTTTGTGTTTTTAGAAAATATAAGATTTCTTCGTTTGTATACTTATTTTTATTTTTTTAAACATTTTTATTAGATATTTTCTTTATTTACATGTAAATTTCTCCTTTCCCAGTTTCCCCTCCAAAGAACAAACCCCTGTTGCCTCCCCCCTCCCCATGCCTGCCACCCCACCCTCTCCCACTTATTGGCCCTGGCATTCCCCTATACTGGGGCACACAACCTTCACAAGACCAAGGTCCTCTCCTCCTATTGATGATAGAATTTGCAATCCTCTACTATACACTGCTGCCAAAACATTCAGTCCCACCATGTAGTCTTTGGTTGGTGGTTGGGTCCCTGGGAGCTCTGAGGGTACTAGTTAGTTCATATTGTTGTTAGTCCTAAGGGACAGCAAACCTTTCAGCTCCATAGATCCTTTCTCTAACTCCTTCATTGGGGACCATGTACTTATTTTTAAATCCACATGGGATCTTTTGAATTTGAACATCCATTATTTTGCTATTAGAATAACTGGTCTAAATTGAACATATTTTATCTATTATTACATGGGACAAAATGAATTATTCATTTTCCCTGGGAACTTTGTATGCAACAATGAAATAAAACTTGGGCCCATCACACTAGTAGGTATTTTAAAATGAATAACCTTTTTGTTATTTCTTCATATATTACCTTCTCCTTCCTTTGCTATTCCAACAAATCACAACTTCCATGGGTTTCTGGGCTTACTACACATCTAAAGTTTACATGGTTTTAACTGCTTTATTTTCAAATTCACAGTCTTTTCTTTCATGTTTTTAATGTTTGGATTAACTCATTTGATGAACTATTTTCGAACAGTATATTTAGTCAAAGAAATCATTTGCATGGATACAAGAAAGAAAAGTGAAACACAACCACACAAGCACACAGACAGACAGACAGACAATAACAACAACAACACACACACACAGGGAGAGAGAGAGAGAGAAAGAGAGAGAGAGAGAGAGAGAGAGAGAGAGAGAGAGAGAGAGAAGATAAAACTTTTAAACTTCTCTTGTCTCAAAATATTCAGAAACTCTGTACAAATGTTACAAAAAACCTGTTTTGAACAGTTTTTAAACTGTTATTAAATTCATGCAATTTACAGATATTTTCATGTCTTAGTATTCTTTATCACCTTCCTTCCCTTTTCTTCATTGTGTTCATTTAAGTCATAAGCTCGGAAACAAAGTATAGATGGTATAATGATTAGTATTTTTATTTACTGTCATAAAGAATTCCCAGACTGTATCTATCAATTTCATCTCTGTCCTACTCACTATGGCTTTCTTTATTGAATTTTAAGTCAAAGTGGAAAATTCCAATGAGCCTTTCTCATATCCTCTACTGTATCAATCTTGGATATGCACATGAAAATGGAAAGGATTGGCCTATGTTTTGCCCTTAGTGTGAACAGCATTAGGTAATCAAGGATAAATGAAAAAAAAATTAAATGAGAATTATGTATAACAGAGTAGTATGGTTATCCATGGCCTCAAGGCCAATTAACCTACCAACGTGGTTTGTTTTCAGTTTTTACAATGTACAGAAAGAAATTTTCCAAATTTTGACTTTCTAAACTTTTACCACACCCTTTGCTTCTCACTACCCACATTCACTGTCAGCATTATGTCGAGCCACCATTTTCCTAGAAGGGAATAACTAAGAAAACCTTTGGTTTCCTATTAGCAACATAACCACCCTATGAATCTTCAAAAACTTTATCATGTGGCACTTGTGCTTATAAAATGTTTATCAATCTTTTCAGAATGTTTAATTATTTTGTCTCTTAAAATTGTGAAAAGCTGTTCAGGAAATATCAGTATTCTTAGTATAAGCTAAGAACTTAAACCTTTTATCTATGTGATAATGCATTGTTAACAGTTCCTGTTTATTAACTTAGACATTTCCTTTATTTTCAATCTATCTTTCTTCAAATACATGTAACTCTGTGTTTACTTACACAATTTATTTTGCTATAGTGTGGGGAAAATATTTAATAACTACTTCCATAGAATTGCTGGTCTGCTTTCTATTTCATCTGGGTTTAATTCTGAGCTCTTCCATTTCTAAATTCTGTGACTCAGAACAAATCCACAGTTATTCCTTCCTTTTCTATAACTGTATTTGTGCATGGTATATTTATACCTTTTAGACAGTACTTGAAAACTTCATTAAATATAAATTATTATTAAGATTTATAGTTATAAAAAACTATGGTCACTACATTGCATATTAATCACAATTTGCTAATTATTCTTACTAGTTGAACTAAGTATATGAGAATATTTTTTAAAATTAAAAGAATGAGTTATTCAAGAAGAAAATTAGCATCCTGTAATTTTGCTTACCTTCACAACTAACATTAGCTGAAATACCCATCAAAGAGGAGATAGAACCTGTAGAGACCATATCCAGTGGATAGGCACAGCCCCAGTTGAGAAGTAGGCCCACCCACCCACCTCAAAACTATTAATCCAGAATTTCTCCTGTCAAAAAGAAATGCAGGGACAAAGAATGGAGCAGACACTGAAGGAAGGCCATCCAGAGTCTGCCCCACCTGGGGATCCATCCCATCTGCTGACACCACACCCAGACACTATTGCTGATGCCAAGAGGTGCTTCTGACAGGAGCCAGTATAGCTGTTCCCTAAGAGGCTCTGCCAGAGCTGGACCAATAAAGATGCAGATGTACACAGCCAAATATTGGACTGAATGCAGGGTTCCCAATAGAGAAGCTAGGGCAAGGCCTGTAGGAGTTGAAGGAGTTCGTAACCTCCTAGGAAGAACAACATTATCAACCAACCTGATCTCCTAAAGCTCCAGGGACTAATCCACTAACCAGAGTATACAGGCAGTACCCTTGGCTCCAACTAGATATGTAGCAGAGTATTGCCTTATCTGGCATCACTGGGAGAGGAGCCCTTTGGTCCTGTGGAGGTTTCATGACCCAGGATAGTGGAATGCTAGGGCGCTGAGGCAGGAGTGGGTGGGTGGGTGAGTGGGGGAGCATCCTCATAGAGGCAGGGGGATGGAGGAGGGAACAGGCGTGGGCTTGTGAAGGGGAAACTGAGAAGGGGTGTAACATTTGAAATGTAAATAAATAAAATAACCAATTTAAAATAAAAAGACTTTGCATGGCTGTCTGTATGTATTTGTCCACCGAGGTCAGTAGAGGGCATAAGATTCCCTAAAACTGGAGTTACAGGTGATTATGAGGTTCCTGAGGTGTGAGCTCTGAATCAAATATAGAACATATTCAGGAACAGTTTATTCTCTTAACTGCTGAGTCCCTTCTGCCTGCCTCAACATATCCTTAATAGCTGATAGGTACCACCTAACAAATCATCTAAAGTAAGTTACAATTATATTTGAGTCTAAGAAAAAAAGCCCCAATATAATGAGAGTCAAAAGTAGCAGAGACCCACTCATTCACATGTTCAGGAATTCTGTAAAACTACTAAACTCTAAGCTATACAGAGTATCTGGTGCAGACCTGTGTAGGATCTTGCTTGCTACATCAGTCCCTGTGAGTTCATATGTGCTTTGTTTAGTTGATTAAGAGGCTTTTCTTCTGGGGTCCCCCATCTTCTCTGTCTCTTACACTCTTTCTACAGGGTTCCTCTTTCACAGGGTTCCTTCAGATCGGAGAGGAGGAATTTGACGATGGCATCCCCTTTAGAGCTGGGTATTCCCAGGTCTCACCCTCTGTGTAATGTCTAGCAGTGGCTCTCTGCCTTAATTATCATTTGATGCTGGGGGATGCTTCTTGGATTAGGTTGAGTAAGGCACTGATCTGTGAGTATTAGACCTATGATATCAGCATATCATAAGGAGTCATATTATTGTTACTTTATTTATTAGACCAGTAGTATTTGATTTTGACATAGGTCTCTGGAATCCTGATGTTTTATCATAGCACTAGAAAGAAAACAAGGTCTGGGTGAAAAAAAAATATCATCAAAATGAATAAAAGCTATGTTGTATATAATTAATTACAAGAAATTATAATTTCAAAATTTCAAGTATCAGACATACTTGAACATATAAGTTAAAAGAAAAAATGTGGAAGATAAAATATTTGACAATGTTTAAATGATTTAATCTAAAAAAAATTAAAAGTAGTTTAAAAAAATCTTTAAATATGGCCCTCTGGGTTTCTACATGCCTTCCTGGCTCCTGGTCACATGGTGAGGGTTGAGGTGAGGGTGCCTCTCTAGTTTGTTGCCTGTGTCTATGGTCTGGCCCGAAGCATTCGGCTGCTCAGACCCATCCCAGGTGTATGGCTCCACAGGAACTTGCTCCCAAATCCCGATAATGGGCCACGGCCACAGTTCTTGGCCAGGTGTAAGGCTGATGGATATCTGCGCTACTTCTAGAATTGATCAAGACATCAAGGTCACCCTAGAGTTTGAACATGTGGATTAGGACTTAGGGGCAAAGCACCCCCACCACAATTGCCCCTTGAGACCATCAAGGATCTGATGTGTCAGTTTCTAAGAAACCAAGATTATCTTTGTGAAAATTACATTGTTTACCTGAGACCTGAAGCCAGAGAACATTTTAGTGACATGTAAAGAAACCGTCAAGCTGCCTGAGTTTGGCCTAGCCAGAATCTACAGCTACAAGATGGCCCTCACACCTGTGGCTGTTACACTCTGGTACCAGGCTCCTGAGGATCTTCTGCCATCTTCATACGATATATATGTCTGTGGACATGGGGAGTGTTGCCTGTATCTTTGCAGAAATTTTCTCTCAGAAGCTTCTCTACTGTGGAAACTGAGTCTGAACCAGTTAGGCGAAATCTTCCATCTCCTTGGTTTGCCTCCAGAAGGTGACTGGCCTAGAGAGGTAGGTCCCTCTACCCCAAGGAGCCTTTGCCCTAATAGGTCCTTCCGGCCAGTGCAGTTGCTGGTGCTGGAGATGGAGGAATCTGGAAAGATGCTGATGTTGGTGATGCTGGAAATGCTGACCTTTAATCCACGTAAGTGAATCTCTGCCTTCTGAGCCCGGCCGCACTCTTTCCTCACAAGCAGAAAGGTGACCAGGAGTGAAAAGAGTGGCTGTCTCCCCCATTTTCTGGACATTCAGTGAACCTGTAGCCTCTGTCTTCTTTTGAGGCTGTGGAGACTCCTTGAGATTTTTACAGAGAATATTTTAAGCCTTTTATGTCAATTCCCTACCTCTCCTTAAGAAGATTCCATCTCTCCCTCCCATTTCTCCACACTAAAGGGCAGGTACAACTTTCTTCTTCCCTCCCTTATTTATATTGGGATGTTTTTATATACAGGTAAAAAAACAAAACAAAGGAAAAAGTATTTAAAATTATTATGTTTACTAATGTCACTCATGCTAATCTGCTTAGATAATTCATGTGATAATTGTACTGTGTTGGTTTGAACAAGAATGGCCTCCATAGACTTACATTTAATTGTTTAGGGCATGGTATTTTTAGGAAGTGTGGCCTTGTTGGAGTATGGGTGACCTTGTTAGAGGAAGTGTGTCACTGGGCAGCAACTTCCAGGTTTCAAATGATCGGGTCAGAGCCAGTGTCTTCTTCTTTTTGCTCTCTTCCTTTCAGGATGTAAACGTTTCAGCTACCTGACCAATACCTTGTCTTCCTGCTTGCTTCTGTGTTTCTTGCCATGACAGCAATGGACTAAACCTCTGAACTGTAAACCAGACCCAACTAAATTCCTTTCTTTATAAAAGTTTCTGTGACCATGGTATCACTTCACAACAATTGAAACTAACTAACCCATGTACTATTAGCACTAAACTAATGTAAAGTAGATAATCAGTGTTTAAATATGTTTTAAGGGGGGGTGAAGGGGTGGAAGGAAGTACCCCAAGAGCCAGGGAAAAGGGGAGATAAGGAGCTTGTAGAGGAAAAACTGAGAAGGGGGATAATATTTGAAATGTCAATAAATAAAATAACCAATAAAAATGGAAAAAAATAAATATGCCTTAAGAAAAACAATATCTCAGCTTTGTCAAATATAAAATGTGCCTTTATAAGCATCCCTAATATAATGCTGGTGGCGATGTAAACCAGAACAGACACTAAGAAAATCAAGGCAGAACTGAAATTTAAAAACAGCATAGAGTAGCTGTGACTTACCTGCTTAATGGGCAATAATTCTATAACCATACCCATCACCATAGTATTTATAATACATATGATATAGTATCAGCTTAAATGGACATTAGTAGATAAATTACAGATTTTATAGCTATATCTGTATATATAAAATATATATTATATGTGTGTAATAATACATATGTATAATAATATATGCATTATATATAATAGATAGTTATTAATATACTATATCATATACATAGTATTATATCTAGCAATATACATGTGAGAGAGAGAGAGAAAGAGATAGAGAGAAAGAGAGACAGGTTTGAATTATACAAAATATTTACTGTAGCAATGAGTTTAGTCATAAGAATCAGAAAATCTGAAAATGACAGAACTCCCAAATCCCCTTAGTATTTGTCCTCATTCAGGTCCAAATAAATTTTAATAATTACAATTCATCAGGTGTTGGAGACCGCCAGGGTGCCATTTCCTGGGGGTTGTTTGGCAATCTATCTCCCGATAAAAATCTCTGACCTTTCGTGAGAAAACAATCAGTTCCTTGCTCCTGTGGTTGGGGCTTTCCGCGCTTAACAAAAGCAAACAGTTCTCAGAAACCAGGCCAGGCCACCTGCGTCACCCCCTCCCTTGTTATCTCCTCCCCATTGTGTCCATTATGTATATATTTGAAAGAGCTTCCGCATTAAAGTAGGCCTTGACAAGTCTCTGCTTGGTCTCGTTCCTTGTCTCTCGCCCTCTCTCCCTTACAGGTGGTCCCGACTCGAGACAAGACCCCACTAATAATTTGTCCCGCGGGACAGGACAAGTGGCGCCCAACGTGGGGCCCTCGAGGGTCCTGGACCAAAGATCGTGACCCCAAAGAAAACCCGGGTTTGAAGGATTGACGTCGCCGCGGCTGCCTGCTGCTCACAAGACGGACGGCGCAAGGTAAGCGTCACGTTCCCACATTTTGCAGAGATGGGTCATTCGCTTTCGAAAGAAGCTATTTTTATTAAAGATCTTAAGAGTTCCCTCAGAGAGCGAGGAATTAGAGTTAAGAAAAAGGACCTTATAAAGTTTTTTATTTTTATAGATCAGGCTTGTCCGTGGTTCATAATAGACGGCCCCGAGATTCATCCCCTTAAATGGCAAAAGGTGGGGAGAGAACTCAATGCCAAATTACATACCGAGGGACCGGCGTCAGTGCCGACCACTGTTTTTTCATATTGGGGCATTATCCGAGATATTGTAGAATCCTCTCAATCTGATTCCAGTCATAAACAACTTTTGGCGGTTGCTGAATATTGCCTTCGGCCCGCCTCGCGGCCCCCCTCGCAAAATGAAAGTAAAAAGCCGCCAAGCCGCTCGCCCTCTATTGTTATTGATATGCCTCCCTGCCAGCCACCCGAGGTGCAGCTACCCGAATCGGGCCCCCCCGCTGCCATTTATCCCTCGCTTGCAGATTTTCAATCCCCTGAAGAGGATTTTTTAGATCCTGGGGATGCGGCCGCCCTTGAGGAAGAAGCCGCTGCTTATAAAAATCCCGATTGGCCGCCTGCTGCCCCTCCAAAGTATTCTCCCATTTGCGCCCCAGCCTTTTTGCCCCCGCCTAGAGTACAAGAGACCCTTTTGGGAGCAAAACGGAGGTTGGCCAGCCAGGTGTCAGAAATGCGTGATGTTTTAGCCCTCCAAAAAGAATTTCTGGACCTTAATACTCAACTTACAAGCCTCCAGTCGGCTATTTCAAATACAGTCCTTTCCTAGTCATCCACCCGCCCCAAGGAGACACAGGGCCCAAAGAAAAGGACTGTTTTGGGTCAAAAACACCAGACTCGCCACCTTTATCCTGTTCTGACCCGCTCTCAAAGAGCCGACCGCGATGAGGAAACAGGCGACCTTAACCCCGACACAACAAACCCTGAGTATGATGAGGTGGCTGGCGATGAGGGTTCCCGAGAGGCGAGTGGACATAATGTAGATGGGACTGCCGGGGATGAGTCGGAAGATGCTTCCTCTGAGGAGGGTGGTGATCCTGATTATACGCCTCCCCTTCCCCGAGTCAAAAAGCTTAAGTTTAAATCCCTTAAGGAATTACACAAGGCAGTTCAAACTTATGGTCCTGGAGCTCCTTATACCATTGCTCTTTTAGATGCTCTGGCAGGGAATGGATATTTAATGCCCCATGAATGGTTGACGGTCGCCCAGACTGTCCTACCCAGACCACAATATATACAGTGGAAGGCAGAATTTTTAGAAAATGGAGAAACCTTAGCTCGCCGCAATCAACAAGACCCTAGATCCCAGACTTCTCTTTGGACTAGTGATAGAATCTGTGGCCGGAGAAAGTTTGCTTCCGAGACCAAGCAGCAGGGTCTCCCTGCCGGTGTGCTTGCTCAGACCGCTGATGCCGCCATGAAGGCATGGAGGCTAGTTGCCCCTAGAGGCTCTGCGCTTAAGCCACTTTCGCAAATCGTACAGGGACCTCAAGAACCTTTTGCTCAGTTTGTGGCCCGGCTACAAGAGGCCGCTGAGAGGTCCCTGGGCCCAGAAGAGGTGGAGGGAAAGTTAGTTGCTCAATTGGCCTTAGAAAACGCCAATTCTGCCTGTCGCGCTGCCCTCCGGGGTAAGCGAGACCTTTCTATGAATAAGATGATTCAGCTCTGTGCCGATGTCGATCCCTTTTCGACACAAGTAAGCCAGGCCGTATCAATGGCTATTGGGGCTGTCATAAAAGGGCCTGATAAGAATTGCTTCAAGTGTGGCCAATTGGGACACCTTGCTAAACAGTGCCCATTTGCAGCACAAAACCCAGGGACTAAAATTCCTTCCCACCTCCCTGAGGCCCCCAAGCCCCCTTCCCCATGCCCTCGCTGTCAGCGCGGCTATCATTGGGCTAACGCCTGCCGCTCTAAAACAGACATCCATGGTAGACCCATCCAGTCCCTTCCGGGAAACGGGATGAGGGGCCAGCCCCGGGCCCCTCGCCCAATTACCTTCCTGCCGGCCTCGGGGGACAGCCAGGCAAAACCGCACCCACTCCTTCCACAGCAGTCTCTAAGTCAGCCACTACCCTCTACAGAGCAACCCCAGGAAGCGTGGGAATGGACCTCTGTGCCTCCACCGACACAATATTAGAGCCTGATAAGGGAGCCCAGGTGATCCCTACGGGAATTTTTGCCCCCCCCCCCCCCCCCCCGCCTAAGACCTTTTACCTCATCTTGGGCAGAGCTTCCGCCACACTCCAAGGTATTATTTTTTTTCCCTCGATTGTTGATAACGATTATACGGGGGAGATTCAAATTCTTGCTTCCAGCTCCCGGGGCCCTCTCCATATCCGCCAGGGACAGCGTCTTGCCCAGGCCCTCCCCCTTCCATTGGATTCGACTTCGCCTTCATTGGACTCCTCCCGGGGCGCCTCCACCCCAGGATCCTCAGATGTTTATTGGGTTCAAAAAATTTCACAAGAACGTCCACAATTAAAACTTAAGCTTAATGGCAAAACCTTCGTGGGCATCCTGGACTCTGGGGCTGATTCCACAGTCATCTCCCAGACCTTTTGGCCTTCATCCTGGCCTTGCCAGCCTTCATTGACTCACTTGCAAGGCATCGGCCAGTCCACCAATACCCTCCAGAGCTCCCAATTGTTGACCTGGGAGGATTCTGAAGGCAATTCTGGACATGTGAGACCCTTTATCGTCCCTGGCCTTCCTATTAATCTATGGGGCCGAGATATCTTGAGTCAAATGGGAGTCCTTATGTTTAGCCCCTCTGCTGCTGTCACCCGTCAAATGTTGTCAGGGATTTATTCCTGGGCAAGGCCTGGGTAAGAATAACCAGGGAATTCCCGCTCCCCTTGCGGTTTTGCCAAAGACCTCGAGCTCAGGACTGGGTTATGATTCACATTTTTCTTGAGGGCCATTGATCCCCCTGCACTCCAGGCAGACAGGATCACCTGGAAATCTGATTTCCCTGTTTGGATTGACCAATGGCCCCTTCCTCAACATAAGCTCACCGCGGCCATCCAGTTAGTGCAGGAACAGTTAGACCCTGGCCATATTGAGCCTTCCACCTCTCCCTGGAACACCCCTATATTCGTGATTCAAAAGAAAGGGGGACGGTGGAGATTACTTCAAGACCTTAGAGAGGTTAACAAGACCATGGTCCTGATGGGAGCCCTTCAGCCTGGCCTCCCCTCCCCTGTGGCCATACCTAAAAAATATTCTAAGATGGTTATTGATTTAAAAGATTGTTTTTTTTTTGCATTCCCCTACATCCAGAGGATAGCAAGCGTTTTGCCTTTAGCCTTCCCATTGTTAATTGCATTGGACCATCCCCCCGATTCCAGTGGAGGGTACTGCCCCAAGGCATGGCTAATAGCCCTACCCTGTGCCAAAAATTTGTGGCACAGGCCATTGATCCCTTTCGTCTTCGATATCCAGAGCTATATATCATTCATTATATGGATGATATCCTTGTGGCCGGTCCTAATGAAAAGGCCTTATATGAGGTGGGCCAACAATTGATTGGTGCTCTTCAAGACCTTGGGCTACAGATCGCCCCTGAGAAGGTCCAGCTCCAGCCTCCCCATTTATTTTTGGGTTTTGAGCTTTATTCTTCTAATATTTTTTCCCAAAAGATTGAACTCAGAAAAGATTCCCTACGCACACTTAATGATTTTCAACGCCTTTTGGGAGATATAAATTGGCTACGCCCCTATTTAAAGTTAACCACTGGAGAACTTAAGCCTCTTTTTGATATCCTTCAGGGCGATTCAGATCCCTCTTCTCCTCGTGAATTAACTCCTGAGGCCGCCTCCGCCCTTGTACAGGTGGAAAAGGCTATACAACAACAAACTGTTACCTATTACTCCCCCACTTCCCCCTTGCGGCTGTTGATTCTTCCTACCGTGTTTGCACCCACAGGGCTTTTGTGGCAATCCAAGCCTTTATATTGGCTTCATTTGCCTGCTACCCCCGCTAAAGTTTTACCCACATATCCATCCATGGTAGCCCAAATAATAAAGATGGGGAGAGAAACCTCCCTTAAGCTTTTTGGTAAAGACCCTGATATTATTGGCCTTCCTTATAATGCCGCTCAGATTAAATGGCTTCTACAGAGTTCAGATGACTGGGCTAATTGCATTTCGTTTCAAGGCAAGATGGATAATCATTATCCTTCTGATAAACTTATACAATTCCTTGAACATCAGGCAGTGGTTTTCCCTAAGATTACCAAGAATTCCCCCATTTCCCAGGCGTCTTTGGTCTTTACGGATGGGTCCTCCTCCGGGATAGCGGCCTTCTCTCTTGATGGACGAGTTGTCAGGGTCCAAACAAGCTATTCCTCAGCACAGCTGGTAGAATTGGTTGCAGTAATTCAGGTCTTTAAGGCTCTCCCAGATCAAGCCTTTAATCTATTCACTGATAGTGCGTATGTGGCCCAGTCAGTGCCTTTGCTAGAAACTGTCCCTTTTATCAGGCCATCCACCAATGCCTCTCCACTTTTTTTTGAGCTACAAAGATTAATTTTGGCCAGATTACATCCTTTTTTTGTGGGACACATACGTGCCCATTCTGGCCTTCCTGGACCCCTTAGTAGAGGTAATGATCTTGTTGATAGAGCCACCAGAGTCCCTCAAACGCCCCTGATAACCTTGGCCACGCCCTTTGATGCCATCCAAAAGGCACAGGAGGCCCATCGGCTCCACCACCTGAATGCCCAAACCCTTCGGCGAATGTTTTCCATCACTAGGGAACAGGCACGCCAAGTGGTCCGCCAGTGCCCAGGCTGCCTTACCCTCCTGCCTGAACCCCATTTGGGAGTGAATCCCCGAGGCCTTACTCCAGGAGAACTGTGGCAAATGGATGTTACTCATTTTGCCTCCTTTGGCAAACTTAAATATATTCATGTCTCTATTGATACCTTTAGTGGCTTTCTTTGTGCCTCCCTACAGACTGGAGAGGCTACTAAACATGTCATTAGCCACCTGATCTCCTGCTTTGCCTATGTGACCTTACCTAAGATTCTCAAGACTGATAACGGCCCTGGGTACACAAGCATTGCCTTCCAACAATTTTGTGCTCAGCTTAATATTAAACATATCACAGGCATTCCCTACAACCCTCAGGGATAAGGTATCGTGGAAAGGGCCCATCAGTCTCTTAAAAATATGCTCTTAAAGTTACAAAATTCAGGAGGAATTCTGTACCCCCAAAAGGGAAATTGTAAAATGTTGTTAAATCATGCCCTGTTTGTTCTTAATTTTTTAACCCTTGATGAGAAGGGAAGGTCTGCTGCAGATAGATTCTGGCACCCTTCCACGGCTGAATCATATGCCAGGGCCTTGTGGAAGGACCCGCTCACCTCTAAATGGAATGGCCCCGATCCAGTTCTGATCTGGGGAAAAGGACATGCGTGTATTTATGATTCCAAGGAACAAAATGCCCGATGGCTACCAGAGCGTCTTCTCAAATTGGCTGATGAAAAATCTACCAGGGAAAAACAACCCTGAGAAGCCCTCTATGTGTTTTTGTCTTTCAGATGCTTTGGCCTTGCCTGTGGCTCCTCCTACAAATTCTGCCAACATCGACAGAGATGGCTCAGAGCCCGTACCAACTGTTTAACTACACGTGGCTCCTGATCAATCAGGCTGGTGACACTGTTGTTGCAGATTCCAAGCTCGGGCACTCCCCACATTGGCCCACTCTTAGGGTTGATATCTGCGCCCTGGCCATGGGCGCGGGGGCCGAGTGGGGTGTGCCCACAGTCCTGTGGCCTTCTCACTTACCCCAAGGAGGCAAAAATTGGGTCTCCTGTGGGGGGCGACCTGGCTGTCAGTCCCAGTGTGCCAGGGAATGGCTTGCTTACCAAATATATGACCATGAAGGGACCGGGGGCATTTATCTCTGTCCTGGTCGACATAGGCCCAAGACACTGGGACATAAGTGTGGTTTCCAAGAATCTTTTTTTTGTGCCTCTTGGTCCTGTGAGACCACAGGCAATACTTATTGGAGTCCCTCTTCGTCCTGGGATCTTATTAAGATTGTGATTGGTCCTGAGCCCGCATTTGATTATCCGGCTGATTGTCTTGGATGTGCCTCTAATCAAACTTACCCAGGGTTTTGTAATTTTTTTAATATTTCCTTTACCGAGGCGGGCAAACGTTTTGATTGGGAAGGCGAAAGGGGCGCCTCATGGGGACTCCGATTATATAAGGAAGGCCCAGATCCAGGACTTATCTTTTCTCTAAAACTCTCAAAACAAATCCCCTTACAAACTCCTGTGTCTTTAGGACCACTTTATGAATCTTCCAAGCCCAAAAAAGATGGGCAGCCCACAATGTCCACTGAGGCTTCTGTTAATATTACTCTTTTTATGCCTACACTACCTCCCAGGCGCCCGCCCATAACCTCGGTTATATTATCTATTGCCAATGCTTCTGCCTTTCTTCTTCCCAATACATCTCAATATCAAGAATGCTGGGTTTGTTTTTCCCCACAACCTCCTTTTTATGATGGCATTGCCTTTTTTGGGAATGTTTCTAAAACCAATGATACTTCAAAAATCTCTCGGGGATTTTCTCCCCAAGATGCCCGCCTGTCCTTACAGGCTGTTACAGGAATTGGGTCCTGCCTAATTGGGCCCAACATGGCCCCCCCTAAAGAGTTAGAAGTGATTTGCAATCATACTTTTGTTGCCAATCCTAGATTTTTATATTATTATCTGCCAAAAGATTGGTTTATTTGTGCTTCTGGTCTTACCCATTTTGTAGTTGTTGATACCTTTATTCAGCAAAAAGATTTTTGTGTTTTAGTTCGCCTAATTCCTAGGCTTAAGGTCCATCCCTCTTCTGATCTAATTTTTCCCCTAGCAAAGGGTGCTCATCGGGTGAAACGTGAGCCCATTTCCGCCATTACCCTGGCAGTCCTTTTGGGGCTTGGGGCAGCGGGCGCTGGTACTGGTATAGGTGCCATTATTACTTCTCATCAACAGTTTACTCAGCTTAGCCTAGCCGTTGATCAGGACATTAAAGATTTACAAACAGGACTTCAAGATCTTAAGGATTCTGTTTCCTCCTTGGCTGCAGTAACACTCCAGAATAGGAGGGCTTTGGATTTACTTTTTCTTAAGGAAGGAGGAATGTGTGCCGCTCTTAAAGAAGAGTGCTGCTTTTTTAAAGATAGGACAGGGCTAGTCCAAAACAGCCTTGATCGAGTAAGAAAGAATTTAGAGGAGAGAAAAAAACAGAGAGAAAAAGATGAAGGCTGGTATAAAAATTGGTTTTCTACCTCACCCTGGCTATCTACCCTATTACCCTCTCTTTTGGGACCACTTGTTGGCCTATTGTTGTTACTTTCTTTTGGCCCTTGGGCCTTTTCTAGGTTAACCTCTTTTGTTAAAACACAGATTGATGCCTCATTTTCGAAGAGTGTTGCAGTCCATTATCATCGTTTAGTAGATCAAGAATTCAACCATGATACTGCGACCCAAGTACCCCTAGAAATGCTTCCCAGTGCTGATGAATCTTCGCCCCCAGTCCCCAATGCCTTGAACTTTAAAACCCTAATGCAGGGTCCGCGGCCTTGGTACCGGAGTCTGTTTGTCAGTCCCTCTAAGAAATAGCCTCTCCTCATACAAATTGGTCATTTTCTCCCGTGCTGTGTCCTGTTCCAGGGGCATGTCTTGCAAAGACCCTCAGGGCTCGGGTTCCCATTGCACGAGGGTTTTTTCGGACATAGATGGCTATTCGCCCCCCAGGGTTCAGATTCCCATTGCACGGGACTCGGGCGAACAACCTGTTCTCTGGGCTCAGGTTCCCCTTGCACGAGACTAAAACAGGTTGAGTGCCTCCTAGGGCTCAAGTTCCCATTGCACAGGGCTAAAAGGCACGCCATTACCCCTCAGAGCACATCACGGGCATTAAAATTTTACTAAAAGGGAGGAGATGTTGGAGACCGCCAGGGTGCCATTTCCTGGGGGTTGTTCGGCAATCTATCTCCCGATAAAAATCTCTGACCTTTCGTGAGAAAACAATCAGTTCCTTGTTCCTGCGGTTGGGGCTTTCCGCGCTTAACAAAAGCAAACAGTTCTCAGAAACCAGGCCAGGCCACCTGCGTCACCCCCTCCCTTGTTATCTCCTCCCCATTGTGTCCATTGTGTATATATTTGAAAGAGCTTCCGCATTAAAGTAGGCCTTGACAAGTCTCTGCTTGGTCTCGTTCCTTGTCTCTCGCCCTCTCTCCCTTACAGGTGGTCCCGACTCGAGACAAGACCCCACTAATAATTTGTCCCGCGGGACGGGACAATCAGGGTTTTCAATGCCTTCAGGTTAACAGACCAAGCACTTATCTTCATGCCTTAGTTTACTTATTTTCTTCTTTACTGTTCTTGGAATAAAGGATCAAAACTTGCTGCTTTTTTTCTATCATCACCCAGTGAAAACAAAAGCAATCATTTACAAAAATGATAATCAACAAACTCCCTTGTATCCATGCTGTGAAACTTAAAATGCCTGGTATACATTTTGTAAAATTTCTCATTTTACTAATTATATCACAGGTATCGAATAGAGAACCCTGTCTTTCTCCATGAACTCAGACTGTACAAATGGCCAAATGAAATCCATGGAATAATGGGAAAAGATAATACAACTTTGAATTGTGGAGTTCTAGGAAGTTGTCGGAGAATGTGTTGATCTAACATCAGGATAATGGAACAATGACTTGTATAGATAATCATAATTTATAAATGATAAGGATTCAAAAGGGTTATCTTCAACCTTCCATCCTTTGAACATCATTGTTTATTAAGTAAAAGAAATCTGAAAGGACCTTGTCAGGACCCCAGTACCTGAGGACCCAGCTATACCACTCCTAAGCATATATCCAAAAGATGCTCCAACATATAACAAGAACAAATGCTCCACTATGTTCATAGCAGCCTTATTCATAATAGCCAGAAGCTGGAAAGAAGCCAGATGTCCTTCAATAGAGGAATGAAAACAGAAAATATTGTATATTTCCACAATGCAGTACTACTCAGCTATTAAAACAATGATTTTATGAAATTCTTAGGCAAATAGATGGAACTAGAAAATATCATCTGGAGTGAGGTAACCCAATCTGGAAAGAACACCAATGGAATGCACTGACTGATAAGTGGATATTAGCCCAAAAGCTCAGAATACCCAAGATAAAACTAACAGACCACATGAAGCTCAGGAGGAAGAAAGAACAAAGTGTGGTCCTTCTTAGAAAGGGGAACAAAATACCCATGGGAGGAGAAGTGGAGACAAAGTGTGGAGCAGAGACTGAAGGAAAGGCCATTCAGACTGCCCCACCTGGGGATTCATCTCATATACAGTCACTAAACCCAGACACTATTGTGGATGCCAAGAAGTGCTTGCTGACAGGAACCTCATATAGCTGTCTCCTCAGAGGCTCTGTCAGAGCCTGCCAAATACAGATGTGGATGCTCCCAGCCAACCTTTGGACTGAGCACAGGGTTTCCAATGGAGGAGTTATAGAAAGGACTGAAGGAGCTGAAGGGGTTTGGATCTGTCCACCGCCAGAACTTTCAGGGACTAAACCACCAACCAAAGTGTACACATGGAGCGATCCATGGCTCCCACCACATATGTTGTAGAGGATGGCCTTGTCAGTCATCAATGGGAGGAGAGGCCCTTGGTCCTGTGGATGCTAGATTCCCCAGTGTAGGGGAATGCCAGGGTGGAGAGGCAGGAGTGGGTGGGTGGGGGAGGCACCTGCATAGAAGAAGGGGGAGGAGGGAGGTGATAGTGTGTTTTTGGAGGGAAAACTGGGAAAGGAGATAAAATTTGACATGTAAATAAGGAAAATATCTAATAAAAGAAAGGAAGAAGAAGAAGAAGAAGAAGAAGAAGAAGAAGAAGAAGAAGAAGA
>JADRCD010224904.1:1144-29960 GCA_019843815.1 Montemys delectorum | reverse complement strand
AGAGAGAGAGAGAGAGAGAGAGAGAGAGAGAGAGAGAGAGAGAGAGAGAGAGAGAATGAATAATTTTACCAGGTCAGTTTTAGAGACAGGAGGCAGGTGAAAACAGAAGGAGCAAGAGAATGAAAAGGATCCAGAGGACTAGAAAAGATTGCCAGAGTTAGTATGAGGCCAAGCAGAGAAGTTCAGTCAGAAGCCATTAGAAATCAGTTCAAATCAGTCAGGTTGGAGAAGAGTTTGAGCCAGAAAAACTGAGTTGAAACAGGAAGGCAGTGTTCAAAATGAAGTAGAAAGGGTGAGTTTTTTTCAACAGCAAACTCCTGGGATGACAACTGCATCTGGTGAATAAAAGTTACTTTCATATACACACACAACTAACTAACTAACTAATAATAAAAGGGAAATGATAGATATGATTTCAACATGGTTGTCTTATGGTATTATCCAAAGGATTTAATGTCAGCAGAAAATAGAGATATCTGCAAGTACAACCTTATTTTTATTATAATGATCAAGATATGCTATCAAGCTATTTTGTATGAAGATGAATAGATAAAGAAAACATGTGATATATGTGATATATGGAATACTATCAGGTCATTTAAAAAACATTAAATTATCATTTTTATATGAACTTATTTTAAGCAAAATACATGAGACCCAGAAAGGAATATTAAATATAGTGTATTACATATTGAATTCAGATATTTTTAAATGTTTTATTTACTTTTATTTTCAGGAAATTTGTGTTTTGCTTATGTACATTTGTGTGCTATATGTGTACTGTGTTCTAATAGGCCAAAAAGGGTGTTGAATTCCCTAGAACTGGAATTATAGATAATCTTTAGCTATCATATGATACTGGAAACTGTCCTCTACAAGAAAAGCTAGTTCTTTCAAATTCTTGGCCATCTCTTCAAAGGAAAAATAATAATAAATAATTACTACTACTATTACCACTACCACTACCAATACCAATACCAATACCACTACTATTATTAATAACTATAATAATAAGATATTACTATAAAAAGGGATTATTTGTCAAGAATGGGTATCATTCTGAGAATGGAACAGGACAAGAATATGTATGTACTAATTTTCATAATCCACAATGCATTTTGTTATTTAATACATCATTCAAACATTCTGTACTCTGTATATCTAATCCATTTATGTTTTAAAAGACTATATTTGACTGTTATTTGTTACTGACTTATAAAAATTCACAATAAAGAAAGATAAAATATACCCTTAGATATACATTTGCAAATATTTTTCCTATCTTTTGATATTTCATTTTTCTTTTAAAAACGTTTCACTTCTGAGCTGCTCTAATTTTCCAAATTATGTATTTTATATTATCTTTTTGACATCCAATATAAATTACCTTAAACCATATAACAAACAACAATAAAATAACACAGAAAAAAATTATGGTAAAAATAATAATCTCCTTAATTTTGGAATTATGAAATTATATACACAGTTACTGTTGCTCTCTGAGGGCATGTTGATATTGTCTATTCTAAACAATAGAATACATTATGAAAATGTTTGTAGATTGTATAGTAAGACATACAATGTCTTATTGTCCAAATATTTTGGTCTACTTCTAAAAAGAGTTAAAATCTTTGGGAAATTTACTGCCTCTAGTGAATCAAAATAGTAAATTAAAAATTATGCAAGGTGGATACAAACCATTAGTTTCATTTCCATGGACAATCAATTAAAAATCAAAAGTTTCCTTTGAAGGTTAGAATTCACAAACATGAATATTATACCATTGAAACATTTCACAGTACATAGAGGTGGTTACTCTTGTACCTGATCATGTGAGGTTCATTTTTTCAGAACCCACATATTAAGAGGAAAAAAAATGTATCACATAAATTGTTAACTGAACTGAACATGAACACTGGAGAACATGAACAACTCCTCATACAAATGTAATTTGATAAATTAAAATGAATATATACTCATGAACAATGGATGTAGATTTGGTATTAGCAAAACGGATATGTTGGTGCTATACAACAAAAACTGCAAAGCATCGAAACATTAAATAAATCTTAAGTGAATTGAGAGCTATATTTTGTAGGTTAGGATGAATGTATTGGCTTGGTTTCCATTTTCAGAAACATAACTAATGATCTTAACTAGCAAAGGAATTGCTTATAGAAATGCTTAAATACAGCATAAATATGTAAGAGAAGTGCAAAACCAATATTCAAATGGTCAACCCAATTTTGTTCAAAAAGAACAAAGTTGTATTTCATAAACAGTTGAACTTTAGGACAGTTTTAATGCCTAATTAATGAGTATGCATGTAGAGTTGCAGTGATGGGATTATAGTAGGCCAAGAAAACAGCCTAAAAATGGGTCTATACCATGATGATAAAGTAATTGTTTGGACATATAAAAGGGCAAGTCAATGTGAAAGCACATTCTTTTCATTAAACAGGAATTCATAGAGAATTAAAAAAACCTCACTATTTGTCTCATAAAATAGATAATAATATGTTTCCAAACTGAGGATGGTAGCATATTACAGTCATGTATCAAAAAAGCTGAGACAGGAAGATCATGAATATGAGTCTGGTCAGGCTTATATAGAAAGACTCTGTGTCTTCAGACACACAAACAAATAAACAATAAAAAGCAATTTGAAATGGTCACAGATTAGAATATAAAGCAAATAAATTTGAAATGGTCACAGATTAGAATATAAAGCAAATAATAGATCTTTTTTGAAAAATCATGAGTATTTCACTGATTTGAGTTGGGCAAACTTTCATAATCTTGCAAGCTAAAACAAAACATTCATCATGGGTGAGTTGTATTTGTCCATCATGATTTGTTCATCATGTTATTTTCATAACAAGGTGCCTGTCTCAAAAAAAATCTGGCAGCACAGAAGCAAAGCATTCTATCTTAATATAGATATTAAAGTTCATGTACAGAATCGCACAGATATCTAAACTCATCTATAAATAATTCCTTCAGTCATCCATAGCATGTACTTCGAAGCATATTGTATCACAGTAAGTTCAGCGCAGTGAGGCTAGATCTTCATGGAGGAACAGATGCCGCTCAGGCAATGTTTACTTGGAGGCTCAAAATAAGAGTGAGGGTACTGAATTCAATATTTCAATATTTATTTTGTCCTTTCAGACATTATTTTTCTGTCCTTTTTGCCAGACAGTGATAATTAAACTTGAATGTGGTAAATATGTAAATGATCCTCCTTACCAGTTTGCATCACATTACATAAAATTTGAGACATTGTGTTCTTAATATTAGAGGGAAATTCTCATCAGTCCCTAGGTTCAAGTGAATCAGCTGCTTTGGGTTCCTTCTAATCTTTTGAAATTGACAAAATTTTTATAATAATTTCAGAGCTGAAAATATGAGTTTAATAGAAGAATTTTGAGAGATTTTTATTTAATATTTTTCTCTTGGTGATTTATGAATCATATTGCCAAATTTGAAATTCTATGGAATTGTATATCAAAATGAAAATGTATAACTTTGTATTGCTCTATCTTATAAAACTTATTTGACTTTTGAAGACTTGGGAGAAGGGCATAATACTTAATCTATTTTATTTCAAGTTTAAATGAAATCTACAATAATGAAAACCCTAAAGAATGGCCATGAAATAGTTACATAGGTAAATGAAAGAAAGTAGAAGCTGAAATTGACACATGGATATAAAATTTAATTTCTGACAAAATTCACCTAGGTGAGTTATTGGAAAACATGGTCTGGATGACATTTAAAAATAAACCTCATCCCTTTCTTCACACTGTGTAAAAAAATTGCCTTGAAATAGATCAAAGTTAGAATCATAGAAGCTAAAAATAGCAGAAATAGACTGGTACTTCACTGGGACTAAAGCTAGAGGTGCTGACTGCAATGAGAACTAAGGAAATGTTGTGGAAAAAAGCACATGTTGAATGGTCTGGCTATTATGGTTTTCTTATGGTAGACATATGTCAATATATACTTACATAAAGTCCTTTATACATGTTTATATTTGTACATATCACTGTGTAACTGAATAATCGATTTAAAATAGGTAGCATATATTTTTACCCATTATAACTTACATTAACTAAATGCACATCAGTATTTACTAGAAAAGGATTTTTAAAAGTTACAAACAAACAGGACTGGTTTGAAAGTTACAAGTTAACAGGGATGGTCTTATGGGGAATAAGCTCAAAACCTTTACATGGTTTTACCACAGAATACACACACACACACACACACACACACATATGTGTGTGTGTGTGTGTGTGTATGTAAATTGTATTTCAGAATTTTTATATTATCTTACTTTATTTCTCCAATCACTTAGCAAACTCCTTATTTGAATAAGAAATTTAATTGAATAAATCTCCTTTTTAATTACTAGCAAATTCCATACACATTTACACTATTTATAGGTGCCTAGATCCAGTGTTTCCAATTAGTGGATCTGAGAAACATTCTCTGTCCAAATTCACATACAGCATGGTTGCTGAATCCTGCCTGGCTCCAGAGTATAGCTCCTCGTCAGCACAACTTTGACCTAACAGCTTACCAAGATCTCAGCAGAGTCAAATCTCACTCCTGTTCAGCTTTTCAATCATGCCCTCACTAACCCTGGCCAATGTGACCCAATTTCTTCTTTACAGCATTATGGAATTTTGAGCCATGATTTTTCCACTTCAACTAGTATTGAGTGTCAGATAAAGTTTTCAAGGGATCACTACAAACAATTTTATTTAGCTTATGAAAGTTCAAGAGTCACGAGGTGATTTCTCACTCTACTGAATCTGGTCTTAAGTCAGCCTTAAAGAGTTAGCAGAAGAACAGAGTAGAATTTCCTTGTTAAAAATTATTCCTTTTCCTGAAGTTCAAGAAAAAGAGAGAAAGAACTTAAATTAAAAGCACGTTTGTGAGCCTAAAAGACTGTCTGTAAGAAAGGATTCCATTATTTCCCACTATAGTTATCTATTATAGTTAAAGTCCAATAGTATATTTCTATTAGTAATGTAATATCTAAATCACACAAAGTAACTTTAAAATAATTCATAACACATTCGGTTAAAAGAAGTGTCACAAAGAATATTTGCTATATGTTTCCATGGAAACAAATGTACCTGCACGAAAATGCCATATACATTATTTCTCAATAAAATGTCTTTGATTTATATTAGATTTGCTCAATAGCAAAGGAAGTTAGGGAATTCTTAAATTCAAAAATAGCTAAAAATTACAATTATAAGAAAGAGAAACTACTATGACTTTTTTTCTGGGTTGCTTTAAATCCTATGTTTCATCATCATTCAATGTGATATTATAATCTAAATTTAAAGAAATCTGGTTAAAATCTGATAATAATGATGTCATAAAACATTTCTCAAAAGAATATATCAATATGCAATATTTTATATAAATTACCTTACCTTGGCCACTATACAATCAATTAATTGGAGAGCAATAGAAGTATTTTAAAATATATTAAGCATATATTTTTGGAATATAATCTTGGAGCTAATTACTCATATAAGATTTGTAAATTAATTTGGTCTGTTGAGTTCTTTATTGTTCTGAAAGCTCAACTGTGAATTGAGTAATGCTTTCTGACACACTGAATAGACTATTTCAAAGTATTATTTTGAAGTTCAATGGCAGGCTTAAATAACCTTTATTAAACTATGACAACAATAACAAATTCTTTCCCCAGAAATTCCTTAAAATCTACTAGACTCTAAAAAAATTCACTATGTTAATAAAAAGGTATACTACAAGTAATGAAAAAAGGTTACGTACTTAACTAATTTATACATTTTACAACAATGTTTTTATGCTTCATGTTTATGTTTTTATGCTTTAACTATAATTCCATGCTTTACCAATATAAAAATGATTTTTTAAGGAAAAATATCAGGATAGAAAGTCAAAAACATTCTTTTATTACTTGTTCTCTTACTCATCATTTACATTTAATTTTTTTTTAAGATTTATTTTTATTGAACTAACCAAGCCAGCTCAGTCAGTCAATAGTCTCCAGTGCAGGAGTGAGGATTAAAAAGAAAAAAAGATGATTAGACAACATTTTAGTATGATCCCAGCCAGTTCTGAGGCTGAGGTGGGTTTATTTTTTCCCATACGGCTTTTATACAATTTTAATTACATGCAGGTAATAAGGTCAGTTCTAGGTTAAGGAACAAGCAAGACAATAAACACAAATAGTCAAGGAATAAGCAAGGCAATAAACAGAATACTGTGATCACTAAAGGCTTATCAGGATGACCAAGATATCAGAGCCTACTTCCATGCCCTAGCCCAAAGTCATATTCTTGGCTGAAGCCTACTTCTTTGTTCTAGACTAAAATTAGATTCCTTCCTGAACTTACTTCCCTGTTCTAGCCTAAAATTAGATTCCTGCCTGAGTTTACTTCTTGGTCATGGCCCAATGTTAGATTCTTGCCTGAAGCCCATTTCCTTCTCCTTGGCCCAATGTCAGATTCCTGCCAAGCAGCCCCAAAAGCTCTCCCCACTGAACTCCAGCAGAAGCCCACCTGTCTACCAGAGGTCACACTGGTACTGAAGCCCCTGGTAAGACTAGCCCAAAGACATCCAATACTTCTTCAGAGTCAGCATCTCTTCCCAAGAAGCACTCCTTACATAGTCTGGCTCATAATTCCAGCTAAACCCCTATGTTGTACAGCAAACCTCACAAATACCCAGAACCCCAAAGACCATGCTTGTACCCAGAACTTGAGATGACACATCAGCTCCCAGAACCCCAGAGGCAAAAAAAATAAATAAACAAACAAAACCAAAACAAAACAAAACAAAAAAAAACCCCAGAGGTTATACAGGCTGTCCAAACCCCCAACAAAGACCTCAGACTGTACCTAGGGACTCTTACAGCACCAGTCAACCAGAATTTGAGACCAAAAGACTGCTGAAGTCTTTCTGGTCTTTCTAATGACAATTATGCTAGACTTTTGTCCTAGAATATCATGCAGGCCTGAAAATAAAGTTTTGTGGTATCAATGGGAGGGCAGGCATTGGTCCTGTCTAGGCTTGATCACCCAGAGAAGGGACTGCTAGAGGGGTAAGGTGGGAATGGGTGGGTAGGTGGAGGATCACCCTCTAAGAGGCAAAGAGGAGGGAGGATGAGGTGGGGGGATTATTGAGTGGAGAGTGACAACATTTGAAATGTAAATAGATAAAATAATTACTATAAGAAAAAAAGGACATTACTATAAATGTACAAGAAGCTTATAGAACATCAAATAGATTTGGCCAGAAAATAAAGTCCTCTCACAATGTAATCATCAAAACACTAAATGTATAGACCAACAGAAAGAATATTAAAAGCTGCAAGGAAAAAAGTCAAAGTAAGATAGAAAAGTAAATCTGTTAGTATTAAACCAGATGGAGAATCTAAATATCAGAAGGGCACAGACAGATATCATGCAGAACCAAAAGAGCCAACCAATGCTCCCCTAAATTACTGTAGAGGATGTGAAGCAAAGGGAACACTCCTCCATTGCTGGTGGGAGTGCAAACTTGTACAAAGACTTTGGAAAAAATCTGGCAGCTTCTCAGAAAATTGTGAATAGTTCTACCTCAAGACCCAGCTATGACACTCCTGGATCAAAAGATGTTCTACTATCCCACAAAGATACTTGCTCACTTATGTTCACAGCAGCTTTATTCATAATAGCCAAAAACTGGGAGCAACCTAAATATCCCTTAATGAGGAATGGATAAGGAAAATGTGGTATATCTATATAATCAAATACTATTCCGAAATGAAAACCACAGATATCATTAATTTTGCAGGCAAAAGAATGGATATTGAGAATATCATCCTGAGTGAATTAACCTAGTTCCAAAAATACATACACGGTATGTACTCAATTAAAAGTAGATATTTGCCATTAAAAACAACAACAGCAACAGACTGTTGTGCTGCACTTCATAGACCAAAGGAGGCTGGACAGGAAGAAGGGAAGACACAATAATTCTTGATTTTTCTCTTGGAAGAGGGAATGGAATGGTCACAGAAGGCAGATGGAGGGAGAGAAAAGGGTGAGAGAGGGGATCAGGAGGAGAGTGGGATGGTTTGGGTCAGGTGTGGGGAGGGGGCTGGGGATGGTCTGATAGCCATGAGAATGAAGGGAAAGCTGCACTGGGTGAGGAAGAGAGCATTTTCAGGAACAGATGGAGACTTGTGATAGGGGAAGTGCCAAGTATCATGAGGAATTTTTAGTTGTGCTCATAGTTTTGTGGATGTGGAGCTTGGGAGAGTGCTTTCTGTGGCCAGGTGGAAACCCTGGTAGAAAAATAGGGACCTCAACCCTCCCACAAAACCGTCAACAGAAAACATATTCTCTCTATAACAAATTCAGGAATTTGGGATGGAGCATAGACTGAGGAGAATAGTCAATCAATAATATGTCTAATTTGAAATCCATCCCATGGAAGAGCACCAGTGTTGGACATTATTAATGGTACTGTGTTACGCTTGCAAACAGGAGTCTATATGGCTGTCCTCTGAGAGGTTCCACCCACCAACTGACTCACACATATGCAGACATCCACAACCAAACAGTGGATGGAGCTTGGGCACTATTTTGTTTGTTTGTTTGTTTGTTTTGTTTTTTTGAGACAGGGTTTCTCTGTATAGTCCTGGCTGTCCTGGAATTCACTTTGTAGACCAGGCTGGCCTCAATCTCAGAAATCAACCTGCCTCTGCCTCCCAAGTCCTGGGATTAAAGACGTGTGCCACCACTGCCCAGCGAGCTTAGGAACTACTAAGAATAGAAGAAATGACTGCAGCCCCTAAGTAGATAGGAACTTCACAGGAAAACCAAGAGAATCAACTAAGCTGGAACCTTGGGGCGCACAGAGATTGAACCACCAACCCAAGAACATATTCAAGTTGGGTTATGCTTCTCTGCAGCTATGTAGCACACGTATATTTTGATCTTCAGGTGGGTCCTGAACAACTGGAGCACGAATTATCCCAAAAGCTATTGCCTAAGTGTGGGATGTGTTTTTCTAGCTGCTTTGTCTGGCCTCAGTGGGAGAGGATACACCTAGCTTTGCAGCAACTTGAAGTACCAGGGTAGGGGGAAACCCAGGGCAGGTCTACCTGCTCAAAGGAGAAGGGAAGTGATGATGGAGGAAGGAATTTAGGAGCTGGTGATGGGGGTTGGAGGGACATGACAGTGAAGGATATATACAATTAATTAGTAATAATAGAAGAAAAAGATATATATATATATAGATATAGATATAGATATAGATATATCTATATATATATATAGATATAGATATATATAATGGAAGCAGGCATTAAAAGTTTCCCACTTTCTCCCGATCCCCCAAAAGCCCAGGGCCAGAGGGTCTTAACTCAGAATTTTACCAAACTTTCACAAAAGAGCTAATAGCAATACTTCTCAAATTATTCAATAAAAATAGAAATAGAAGGATTCTTGTCAAATTCATTTTATGAGACTACAGTTATCCTGAACTTAAACCACACAAAGACTCAACAAGAAAGAGATTTACAGACCAATTCACCTGATGAACATTGATGCAAAAATACTCAATAAAATACTTATAAACTGAATCCCAGGGCACATCAAAATGATCATCCATCATGATCAAGTAGGCTACATCCCTGTGTTACAGGGATGATTCAACATAAAAAAAAAAAAAAACTTTCAATGAAATCCACTACACAATAAAAATGAGAGAAAAAAACCAACACATAAATGTCTCATCTGCTGATGAAAAAGGCCTTTGGCAATATCCAACACTCCTTCATGATAAAAGCCTTGGAAGGACCAGGGATCCAGGGCATATACCTAAACATAGTAAAGGCATATACATCAAGCCAATATCAAATGAAATGCCAATTCCACTAAAACCAGGAGACAGATGAGGCTGTGTACTGTAGCCAAGTAAAACATGATCAATAAAACAACTGATGGAAATCAAAGGGATGCACATTAGAAAGGAAGAAGTATTGTTATCATAGATGATAAGATAGTTTTCATAAGCAAACCCAAAAGAATTTTCCAGGGAACTTCTACAGCTGAAAAACATCTTCAACAAGATATAAGAAAAAAAAGAAAGAAACAAAGAAAAGAACCAAAAATTCTACTACATAAAAACAATAAATGGACCAAGAAATAAATAAAAGAAACAACACACTTCAAAATAGCCACAAATAGTGAAATGCTTTGGTAAAACTCTAACAAAGCAAATAGAACACTTGTATGACAAGAACTTCAACATTTAAAAAAAAATAGAGAAGTTATCCGAAGATGGAAAGCTCTCCCATGCCCGTGGATCAGTTGAATTAACATAGTAAAAATGTTACCCACACCAAACTACAGATTCAATGCAAACCCCATCAAAATTCCAACACAATCCAATGGAATTGAGTATGGGGACCCCAATGGAAGGGTTAGGGGAAGGACCAAAGGAGCTGAAGAGATTTGCAAAACAACAGTATCAACTAAGTATACTTCCCAGAGCTCCCAGGGACTAAACCACCAACCAAAGATATACATGGGGGGACCCATGGCTCCAGCTACACAAGTAACAGAGGATGGCCTTGCTGGGCATCAATGGGAAGGGAGGCACTAGGACTCATGGAGGCTCAATGCCCCTGCAGAGGGGGACACTAGGGTGTTGAGGTGGGAATGGGTGGGGGAGGACCTTCATAGAGGTAGGGAAGGTAGATGGGTTGAGGAGTTCACAGAGGGGAAACCAGGAAGGGGATCATTTGAAATGTAAATAAATAAAATAAATAATAAAAAATCCAACACAATTCTTTTCACACCTTGATAAAACAATACTCAAATTCTTTTAGAATAGAAAAAACCCCATGATCCTGTATAATAAAATAACTTCCAGCAATATCACCATCCATAATTTAAAGTTGTACAACAGTGGAATAGTAATAACTGCATGATATTGGCTTAAAAACAGACAAGTTGGTCAGTAGAATCTAATGAAATTATCACAAATAAATTCACACATCTATGGACACTTAATTTTTGATAAAGAAACAGAAATTATAAAATAGAAGAAGTAAAGCATATCAACAAATGTTTCAGATCTAACTGGATGCCAGCATACAAAAAAAAAGTGAAATCAATTCATATCTATCACTCTGAACAATTCAAGTTCAAGTGGATCAAAGGGCTTATCATAAAATTAATACACTGATCTTGATGAAACAGAAACTGGGGAAGAGCCTTCAGGCAGCACCCTGGCACAGGAGACAAAATGTTTAGAACTACCAAAGAGCAGACACTAATATCAATAATAAATGGGTCTTCATGAAACTGAAAACTTTCTATAAGGCCAAAAGGACACTGTCAAAGGACAAAATGCCAACCTACAGAATGAGAAAATATCTTTACCAACCTCACATTCAATAGAGGTCTGATGTACAAAATATATAAAGAACTACATACAAACTAGACAACAAGCCAAATAATCTAGTTTAAAAATAGGATACAGAGCTGAACAGAGAATTCTCAATAGAGAAGTATCAATTGCTGAGCAACGTTTAAAGAAATAATTGACACCTTTATCCATTAGGATAAATTCAAGGCAAATTCAAGTCTACATTCCTCTTACTGTTTCCTGGTTCACTGAGATGGTGTCAAGTTCCAGCAACAACAGCTGAAGTCTCTGTATATCAAGTCTTCTCTGCCTTGCAGAACCTTATCGCTTGGAACAAACCCAAAGCAAGGACTTTCTCTCTGAGGTGCTTCCTGTAAGTTAGCTAGGCAGAGCAATGTCAAGAGTGAGATACTAGTTTACTTAAGTGAATCATTTCTCCTTCGGAATTTGGTATGCTTCTTTCATTGTAAAGTACATTAATTCAATCCTTCTTGCTGGAAATGTTACAACTTCATTCCCTTGACGGTAATTAGTATTGTTTGGACAAATAAATGACATTTTCTTTATCCCTTGATCAACTAAATAATATCAGAGTTGATTAGAAATTTTTGCTTTTATAAATAGAACAGCAATAAATAGGGTAACATGAATATTTTAATAGAAATACTTTTCTTTTTTCAGGTTTATGCCCCATAGTTGAATTATATGTGAATTCTGCTCTTAGCATTTTTTTTCATGCTTTCCTTTGTTTGAAAAAAAAAAATGCTATACTCTTTTCTATAATGGCTGTAAAAATTCACATTCCAGGCAAAAGTCTTTTATTTGTTTTTTCCTTGTATCATTGCCAGTGTGTGTTGCTTCTCATCTTTTAATGATATGTTTCTTAATGATGTAAGATAATATTTGAGTTTGTTTGTTTTGCATTTTTCTAATGATTCATGAAATTACATAGCTTTTTCATATATTTCCTGCATATTTTGCTTATCAGTTTTGTGGAAGTTTCTATTTATTTCATTTTTAAGTCAAACAATTTTTGATGTTGATCTTTCTTATTTCCTATGTATATAATAGGTGTTAACCCATTGTTTGATGTTGGTAGGGGTTGGGATGGAAAATGTCATTTGTATGTTCATACATTTCAATACTTTGTCTTTAGTGAATTGCATTGTTTTATGAATTGGAACTTTGGGGAGGTCAGGCCTATACAGAGGAAGACCACATCTGAAGAATGAGTCTTGAGGTTCACAGCCTATTCCTACTTTCTGTTTTACTAGAATTTATGTTCTGAGACCACATGAAGAGAGGAATAGTTATAAGCAGAGGACTACTCAGAGTGCTAGGCACTCCTCAGCTTCAAATAAGTAAGTCACATATTCATTTTCTGTCCTCAGTTATGTCTTATCTGGCACAAGGTCACAAGTAACAAGAAAATATTTACTGTAGAATATTAATACCATATAATAGAATAATTGCTGTAAGGAATAAGCAAGTATTTATCGGCATTGGGAACACACACACACATACATACACATGCATACATACACACAGAGAGAGCCAACACACACACACAAGTACCAACTAGCATATAAAATGCTATTTCATACTTCATATTATGTCATTAATGGAAAAATATTAAATGAAATAAACCATTCTTAAAGTTATGATTATTACTTAATTACTCTAAAAGTATCTAAAAAGTTCAAACTTATATAAATCTAAAAGAAAACTTTGGGTTCAAAAGCTTTAAGAGCAAATGAAAATAGAGATTAACTTTCATAAAATGTATGGTGTTTCAAAAGGTAATAATATAATCATATAATTCACATGAAGGCAAATATGTTACTAAACCTAAACTATACTTATATATGTATGAATACTTATATGTATTTGTTTATGTATATTATTATGATGATGATTACAAATTTTTGTGTTTTAACCATAATAAAAACAGAAGGATTATTCTTTAAATAATTTTAAGATTAATTTAGTTAATATCTTTTGTAATAGTGTAAGGATGCTGTCATCCTATTCAAATTGTATAAGAACTGACAAGAAAGAATGTTTTAAAAATACATAAAAAAACAGACAAAGGAAATTTCAATATACATGTTCGGATACTAAAACATAAAGAAAATATTTTCTTTAAAGTCCCTAAAATACTTTTTCCTGATTTCTCTCATAATAAAATTGCTACAAACTCCTTCATATGCAGTAGAGTTTTTATAACAACATATCTATTTATAGCATAATATGATTCTTGAAATACAGAGCTGTAAAACTACTTATGGAATATGTACATGTCCTTACAAGTCTAGTTGACTAGACTTCAATGCTCTTAACGACATCTGTTATCAAGGTTACAAAGTAACAGTGCTTAATCTTATGTGGACTTTGTCAGGACAGTGGGGAATCTATTTCTATATATCTGATGCTTAAAAAGAATGTGCCTATGTGCTCAAAAGATTTCTGCGAAGATATATACATATGTGTGTGTGTGTGTGTGTGTGTGTGTGTGTGCCTGTGTGTATATATATGTATACATATATATACACACACATATGGCTTCAAATAGACGAAAGTAGTCTTGTAATTAAAGCCCAAACAGGAAAGCAGTAAAGTTCACAAATTTTTATAGTATACACAGTACTCCAAAGGCAAAAGATCTGCCATAGAGCATAGTTTGGATGCAAATCCTAATTCTTTCAAAGCCATACCCATTTAAAATTGTTTCTGTATCTTCTATAATCATCCCCAAGTCATGACATCCCATCTAGTGTCTATCTACAAAGATCACAGTCATTCTGAAATTGGTAAATTCAATCAACCCCAAATGGATTAAACTATTCCTTAGCTTATCCTCTTCTATGGCCTAATAATTCTCACATTTCCCATTCTCATCTGATCCCTGACCACCCTAGAGTCTTTCCCTCCTGCTCTCATGACTTAATTTATCATTTGTTGCTTGGAAATCCGAGTACAATATATTTTGCTTTCCTAAGTCATTTTTGTGTTTCTTTGTGTAGCCACACTTGACTATAAGGTAAAAGTTATACAAATACTTTACAGAAAATTAATTATATACCATGAATTTCCTGTAAGTAGAAGTAAATCATTTGAAATGTAATCAGAATTCTGCATTAGCCATTATAAGTAAGTTTATTTTCTCCATAACATTAGATTTTCAAAGAAAATATACTGTTGTTGAATGCAATGCAGTGAACATATTTTCAAGATCTGTGGTATCTATACAATGATCCTTGAGGGAAAAACACAATGAAAGCCAAACAAGTGAACTTAACTGAGAAGAATGTGCAATGTCCCTGGGCCTCAATGACATCACTTTGCTTCTGGATTAATAGACCATCCAGTGTTCTCCTTAGGTAGGGTAGAGAATATCCTCACTGTTTAAGTCACTGTCAGTTGGGTTGTTTGTTACTTGCTGCTGAAGGGGTGCCATCTGGTTCACATCATCATCCATCCATGGTGGTACCCAGGGACACATTCATCATCCTGTCCCGTTGTTAGTTGTCAGTGCATATGGGTTGCCACCGAATCATTCTTCATTCCCACTCACATTGTCCCCCTGGAGAAAATCATTCTGTTCTTGCTCTGGAAACAAAATCAAGTTATTTAAGACCGTCTACTAAGATTCTTCATGAAGGCATTGATTTTTGTTTCCTTAAGTTCCTTTGCTTTCATCTCCCTAGTAGTTCTATTTGAAGATCAAAATTAAAATGAGTGTGTGTGTGTGTGTGTGTGTGTGTGTGTCTGTGTGTGTGTGTGTGTGTGTGTGTGTGTGTGTGTGTGTGTTCAATTAGATGGTAACAAACTTGCTGGGACATTTTCTTTCCTGTGCTTGATTCTGGGCACAGGAAAAACAGCACTTCATTCACAGAAAAATATCAACTATCAGGTGGATATGAATCTCCTCTTATCTTTAATTTTGACACTCATTTTCACAGTGTTAAGGGTCATAGCGTACAGTCTGTTTTTTCATGGGTTAGTCCAAAATATTATTGTTTTATTTCACCATATCTTTTGTACTTTCCTCAAGGACTAACCATGTAAAATTCAAAAGTTACAGGAGACTGCTTTAACCTAATATGTTTTCCCTAAGGTCATGAGCATAGAGGAACTTATGTTCCAGTGAAATATGTAAGAATCAAAAAAGCTCTCAAGGTAAAACAGTCAAGGCAATAAAATCCAGACAATAATTTTGTCTTGTCATGATAAACATTCATATATGTTTATAAAATATCAATTTCACTGAAATATTCTATTGGCTTCAGTCCTAACTAGGAGGATTAAAGGAAGGAGTTACTTCCAAATTGTTTCTCAAAATACATTAGAAATAGAAATTTTTCCTTTCTAGTGCTGCACATTTTCTAGACTATAGCGGAGTGTAAACTTATTAAAGGCTCAACTATGGTGCAAATCACCATAACATTTCTTTTTGTTTGTTTGTTTTTTGTTTTTTGTTTTTTGAGACAGGGTTTCTCTGTATAGCCCTGGCTGTCCTGGAACTCACTCTGTAGACCAGGCTGGCCTCGAACTCAGAAATCCTCCTGCCTCTGCCTCCCAAGTGCTAGGATTAAAGGCATGTGCCACTACTCCCTGATCACCATAACATTTCCTAAGTTATGTTTTAGGGGACAAAATATATACCATAATCTACTGAAAATACCAACTATAGAAGTCTGTAATGAAGCACTTGTTCCTGACAGTTCTTTGACAATTGGCCCCCAAATCAGATAATAACTAGTATAATAGAGAGGAATGTAATTTCAAAGTTGCACTCGTTAGAGGTGAGATTTAGTAGGTTTTTAAAGATTAAAATGATCTTTTGGGAACAGTGAGAGCACAGAAAATAAAAAGGTTCTTTTGATATAATTGAGAAGGAAGAATCATTTAATGAAAATAAGATTTTGAAAGACTATCAAGTGCCATGTATATTAATGTGTAAGAATGATTCCCTCTGGGAAAAAGTTACCTGTTTTCTGGCAGCTTTTTTTTTCTGATGATATTGAAGTATGACCTAGAAAATTATGCAAAGAAAGAAGAAGTTTCAGTTAGTCAATGTTTATTTTTCTCCTTACTGTGAAGATTTAGGAAACTAAATGGCCTGGGTTCTAGGAATAGATGATATAGGATTTCAGTCCCATGATGATAAAAGGAAGAGAAGGTAAAAATAGGAATAAAAATGTTGTTGACTGAAGGAATTATAAAGTACATGCTTATTTTTATTTTAGGCGTTTGTAGTTTGTTTTCTCATGTGTTCTGTCTGTTTCTAAAAGTTCCCACACTGCTTCATCATTTCGTTTCTCCAAACTCTTATGTCTGTTTTATGACTGCTCTGGGTTATGTCTTGAGATCATGAGGAGTATATCGTGGATACAGTAAAGTGAAAAAAAAAAACGGTACTGAACCATGGCTGATAAGTAACTTGCAAACAATTGTTCAGTATAACGTGGTAGCTATTTGCCTACAATTGTAAGGGAAAGCCAGACAGAACAGGAGAACTCAGTCGTGCCGCATTAGTAGGGCTAACTACAATAAATCAAGTGCTTCCAAATACAGTGAGACATCCATACCACTGCTTTTGTACTTTATATTCTACACCATTTAGACAATAGCCAATGACACTTTGCTCAGTTTCAAAAAAAAAAAAAAGAAAAGAAAAGAAAAGAAAAAGAAAAAGAAAAAGAAAAAGAAACAAAGAAAGAAAGAAAAAAAGAAAAAAAGAAATTCTGAATTTGATTAGGAAATTTTTAACATCATCAAAGTTTCCACAAAACCAAGGAAGGAAATCTCAGTCCTCACTTCTATTGCTCTAAACTATTCAGGAATGTTTATTTCAAATATGTGCATCAGTAGGAATGGAGAATGGACAGTACAAAAGTTCAGTTGGTCAAAAGAGGGCATAATTGCAATGAAAATAGCAACATCGTGGGTTCTGCTTACTAAGAAGTGTTTCAGGGCACTGCTTTCATTCCTTTCCTTGGACTTTGTGCCAGGATACCCGCTAAATAAGGAAACAAAAGTCCGTATTTGATTTCTGAAGTTTTCTGGGGTTTTTAAAAACTCAGTATGACAAATGTCCTATCATAGTCTCAGCCCCAGTATAAATAATCCTGAGGTAGTCCAATATTTAGTGGATATGAAAGCTGTATTTTGGTACAAAAGGTAAAAACATTGCTCTTATCTGAAAATAGGCAGTTATCAAGACATTTAGCAAATGAAGCATGGGAGGAATTTGCTGAACTACTTTGAGGAAAGGGAATTTCCTTAGAAAGTGAAAAAAACCAGTAAGTCATAATCCAGCACACACAAACACACACACACACACACACACACACACACACACACACACACACACACACAAACACATGCACACACATAATACTCATATTTACAGTTGTCATGTGCCTATGTAACTTCATAGGCTTACAGCAACACTAAAAACACTAAAAGTCATTTTGGAGCAAGTCAGGAGAAAGTTGACATTGAGAATAACATATGATGAACGAGGAAATATAAATCCTAATGACAAAAATTTGGTTGATGTAATAAATAAACTTGTAAGTACTTGATTGCTCACAGGAAGACGAGTTGTATAATGCTTTGCGTTTTACACTTACTTTTTTTCTTTCTTGTAAATATCATTTTAAATATGTGTACATTTCCTGTTTTTATTGCCTACTCTTTTCTTATTAATATAGCTGAATATCAAGGCAAAACAGGAAAGATGATCAGGAAACCTAGAGATATAGCAGACACTGTTCTTAGAATTAGTCCACTGAGGATTAGAGAATCTGTGGCAAAAAGAAAAAAATCTTATTGTAGATATAAGGACATATTTCAGTTCTCTCTATGGGCTACCAAATCACAAACACAGTGACATTTTTATTAGCAATGGTCAAATGGCACTGTAACATAAATAAAATCTTGATCTCAAAATGAAACCCATGAGCAAAATGCCATGTTACAGTTGTACTTCACTTTAATATATTTATAAATTATACAGAAAATATTTAATTTTTAATATAAATATGTCTTAATTTACCTTATTGAATTATTTTCTCAAATAATGATGAACAAATTATTTATAATACTATTATGTGTTTTCTGTCACTTCATAAACATAAAATGCATAGGAAATATTCAATCAAATAAGAACATTAAATAATAAGTAGAGTAGTCCAGGTAAAAGATTTAAAAACATTCTCAACTTATTAATTAATTTTACATATTATCTTTTCATAAGGTTTATAAAATATTGCATATGTACCTTACTTTTAATAACATATTTTTCTTTATTGTTTATATGTGAAGAGGTAACATTTACCTTCATAGCACTGAATAGTATAAAGACAACAGAATAATTCTATCATTGCCATTTCTAAAATCTAAGACAAAAAAAAATTACAGGGCCCATAGTATTCTAAATGAGCCCATAATATTCTAAAACAAAGAAAATACAAAAGAATTACGTACATGGGTTCTGTGTGTAGAAATTCAGATGGAGTGTTCTTGGGCAACCTTGAATAATAATCACAGTATCTTTATTTAGTGCAGCATCCATACTAATTCCTAGTAAACTGAATTTAAGAAGTTTATCCGTGACTCCACCAAACAATTGAAAATGTTCTCACACATGTATAAATGTTTTGAATTAATGCCTGTATCTTATTCTCCATATAAAGGCACCTCACTCTTTTCTCTTTTGTTTAATGAGTACCAAAACTTTTCCAATTTTGGAGTAATAAAATTTTGAAGAAACAAGCATTTAAGAGTCACATGTGTGGGTAGTGTGATCACAACAACCTTGCTGGTGCCACAAGCTCTAAGTGCATTCACACTTAAAAGGCTGTAAGTGCTCTTTTCTAAAGAAATGCAAGATTCTTTCCTAGCTGAAATGTCAACTGTTTAGTGAAGTTTCTCCCTACTAACTAGAAGAGAGCAATTTGCTTTCAGAGGTACATATTCTTGTGTTCCTGGCTGTGATTTCTCTTTTCCTTCTGGCATTCTAGCTTCTGACATGCTCTATGCTTGATGTCTTTTCTGTTTCTTACTTGACTTTTTCAACAAAGATAAAAGGTCTACAAAGACAATATTTACCATTAATGTCATATTCCCAGATCATGATGACTCCCATATCAGCATGATACATAGTAGACACTCGAAACGTATGTGGTGAAGGAAATTTATAATGACTAAATAAAGAATTTTCTTTTTTCTCTTGCCCTACTTGCTACATATATTGAATTATAGCATAAAATTTTATGTGTAAATGTGAGCTATTGAGAATCTGTCCCAATAGTAGCTTCATTGATAACCAGTAACATAAAATTATCACATGTTTTCTTTCTGAGATTACAGCTTTGTGATCCACAAAATTATCTAGGATTTTTTTTTCAATGCTGTTCTTAGTAGTACATGAAGAAAGTTGTAGAAATTATAAGAAGGCAAGATATAACTATAGTTTTGTCAAAAGAAATGAATGCAAATAAAATGCAGTTCCCTCAGTGATTTACAAATATATTGTCACTGTAATGTGAAGATAAATGCCCTCATTGCATAATGAGTTGTTATACAGTGTTTTTAAAACAGTATCAAACAAAGAAGCTGATCTCTTTAATGTCAGGCTGTATCACATTTTGCAGTATCAACCCTGGGAAATTCAGCACAGCATACTATGGCTTGTCTTGCTTATACAATATTCAGAGATATTTGATTTCTCGGATATGCAAGTTATTACTCTGTGTTCTTAACAAAAGAATATGGAGCTGTATTACTCTTCTAATACTAATGAAATGGATTTACCAGTTTCCCTGTGCTAGTCACAATGTTTATACCACTATGTCTCTCTGAACTCAGACAGTGTTTTAGATGGTTATTTGAAAAAATACAATATAATCATAAGTAAACTGGTCTATTCTGAAAAGGTCAGAGACATTTACATTTGACATGGGCCACTGAATGGGAAAAATGCTTTTTAAGAAATATTAACAAGGGAATCCTAGTTGATCTGTTCCCATGAAGACATTATTTCTTGATCCATCCTAGAGGACCCACTGCACTCAGAGCAGTTGCGCATTTGCGGATCCTCTGCACTCAGCGATATTGAGGATTGGCTGTACTCAGGGCAGTTGGACAACAGCTGCTCCACTGAAGCCCCAATAGTCTGAAGGTCTCCTAGGATATCTACTGCAGCCAGGGCAACAGATAAGCAGCTTCTCTGCCCCTGTGTAGAATCCCTAGTTTGAAGGCCCCACTGGTGGAATGATATAGCCAGGGCCACAGGCTTACCAGGAGACCTGAAGTAACCCAGGGACAAAAAAGGCAGACTCCAGACAGTCACCCAGACGAGGAAATCCCAGGGATATCCAGATGACTAAAGGTAAGCGCAAGATCACAAGCAACAGAAGCCAAAATATGCATGGGAATCATCAGAACCCAGTTCTCCTACCACAGCAAGCCCTGAATACACCAACACACCTGAAAATCAGGAATCTGCCCTAAAATCTTACCTCATGAGGATAATAGAGTTCCTTAAGGGATTATCAATAACTCACTAAAGAAATACAGGAAAACACAGGTAAACAGGTGAAGGAATTTAATAAAGCAATCCAAGACCTAAAAGTGGAAGTAGAAACAATAAAGAAAACACAAATGGAGGCAAACCTGGAAATGGAAAACCTAGGCAAGAGGTCAGGAATTACAGATGTAAATATTACCAACAATACAAGAGACAGAAGAGAGAATCTCAGGTGTAGAAGTTACGGTAGAAGAGATTGATACAACTGTCAAAGAAAATTAAAAATATAAAAAACCTCTAACCCAAACAATCCATGAAATTCAGGACATAATGAAAAGACCAAATCTAAGAATAATTGGAATATAGAAGAACGAAGATTCCCAGCTCAATGGATCTGAAAATGCCTAATAAAAAATAAATAAATCTTTAAAAAATGTTAAAAAATACACAGTGGAAAAAAGAAATTGTCTTTAATAAATCTTACACCAATCAGAATGGCTAAGATCAAAACCTCAGGGGACAACACATGTTAGAGAGGATGTCGAGAAAGAGAAACACTCCTCCACTGCTGGTGGGATTGCAAAGTGGAGCAACCACTCTGAAAATCAATCTGGAGGTTCCTCAGAAAATTGAAAATAGATCTACCTGAAGATCCAGTTATACCACCATGCCACAGGGCCACATATTCCACTATGTTCATAGAGGCCTTACTTGTGACAGCCAGAAGCTGGAATCAACCCAGATGTCTACACTACAGAAGAATGGATAGAGAAAATGCGGTTCATTTACATAATGGAATATTACTCAGTTATTAAGAAAGAGGATATCCTGAGTTTTGTAGGCAAATGGATGGAACTAGAAAATATCATCCTGAGTGAGGTACTCAGACCCACAAGGACATGCATGGTATGTACTCACTAATAAATGAATATTAGCTAAAAAAAAAAAAAAAAAGGTACAGAATACCCAAAATAGAGTCCACAGATGTGGGGCAGGGGTGGGGCAGTGGTCTGCTCAGGTAACTTAAGCTCAGTTGAATATTTAGTTTTGAGCCCTGGAACCCCTGTGCCCTGCTTGCATAGGGCAGAAGGGGCTTGGCCATAACTCCTGAGCCTTTGGATCTTGTTTCAGTCACAACCCTCACAGCTGTCCCCACAGGGGATGTGTGCTCTACCAGGCAGACAATGACCCAAGCTCCCAGCGTTCTAGTTGACTCTATTCCCAGTCATCTGATCACAAGTCAGACATGCCATGCTCCATACATTATAAGGGGCGGTTTGGCCCCTCCTCATTCTCTTACTCTCACTCTCTCACTCTCTTACTCTTCCTGTCTCTCTTGCTCTTTATCTCCTCTCAGCTCTCCCTCTCTTGCTCTCTCTCTTCTTTCTGCTCTTTGTTCTCTCTTCTTGCCTTCTTGCTCTCTTGCTTTCTTTCCTTTTCTTTCTCTCTCTCTCCTTCCTCTCTTTTCTTTCTCTCTACTTGACAAGCATAATTTTCTCCTTCCTACAATAAAATAACTCATTTATATATTACCTCCTTTTTAACTAACGCGCCCTGCAGCCGTGCAGCCACAGGTCGACACCAGGGAGAGAGAGAGAGAGCCATTGGCCTCAGCAGCAAGCCCTCGCCTCTGGTACAACACACAGAACTCAAAAAGGTCAACAAGCTGAAGTACTCAAGTGATGATGCCTCAGTCCCACTTGGGAGAGAGAATAAAGCTATCACAAGTGGGGAGGGAGGGAGGGATCTGGTAGAGAAAGTGGATGGAGAGGGCAATGGGGGAAGAAGAGGGGATTCAGATAAGGTATTGAGTGAGGAAAATGGACTGAAGCCCTGGGAGCCAGCAGAGAGAATGCAAACAGGCAACCTTGGGAAATAGGAGGTTGGAGGTACCCTCCAGAATGTACCAGAGACCTGGGAGTTGATAGGCTCTCAGTACTCAAAGGCAGGGACCTTAGTTGAAATGCAAGACAGTATGGAGAGGAAACTTATGGACCCTACTCCCATCAGGAAGATAGGACATCCAGTGAGAGATGGGGTTGATATCCTTCAGTTACAACTCTGACCCATAATTCTTCCTGTCTGAAAGAATTACAGGAATGGAAATGGAGAAGAGCCTGAGGAAAGAAAGGACCTGTGACAGGTCCAAAGTGAGATCCAGCTCAAGAGGAGGCTCCAAAGCCTGACACTATTACTGAGGCTATGGAGTGCTCACAAAAAGAGACTCATCATGGCTGCCCTCTGAAAGACCCAGCAAGTAGCTGAAAAAGTCAGATACAGATATTTGCTCCCAACCAATGGGCAGAAGCAGCTGAGTCCTGTTGTTGAATTAGGGAAGGCTGAAAGAAGCCTAGAATGGCAATCCTATAGGAGGACCAGCAGTCTCAATTAATCTGGACCTCAGAGATCTCTCAAACATTGGACCACAAAACAGGCACCATACACCAGCTGATATAAGCCCCCCACAACACACATACAGTAGAGGACTGCTGGGTCTGTGTTCATTCAAAGATGATGCACCTAGCCCTCTAGAGACTGGAGGCCCCAGGGAGTTTAGAGCTCAGGAGGTGTTGGGGGTAGGGACGTCCATCTGTAGACAGGGGTGGGGGTGGTGATGGTGAGGGAAGTGTGGGATGGGGAACAGTCAGAGTGTGGATTGGGGGGTAATAATGTATGTAGTGTAAAAAATAAATAAATTAATAATAAAAAAGAAATATTAATAAATTTTGATAGTCACTTTTATTAAAAGCAAATTATTTAGTTTGATTTCATCTATTACCCATTTCAATGTTTTTTTCAAAAATAAAAGTTATTATAGAAAATAAAACGTATTCCCATCAATTGAAAGCAATTTTAAGAGTTCTATAAATATTTTCCTATTTTTAGAAGGTTGGTAAAAACCTATGTAATCGTCATAGCTTTGAAATTGGTCTTTACCATTTTACAATTTACAATATACTGTTCTATATTTTACCAATACTGGATGATGCTATTTTATATTAGAATATCAGTCAAAGTCTAAATTAAGCTAAAATATTACACTCCTATTACTTGCACAAGTACTTTATAATTACTGCACATATGAAAGTCATAATTTCTTATACAACCTCATCTCTTGTCATCACCCATAAGACCCTTGTTCAGAAACTTAAACTTTTAGATTCTTTGTTATTATAATTCCAAAAAAAACTTCACAGATATCTCTGTCTCAGTACATGCCCTCTAAATTCTATTTTTAACATTTTAAACATTCTAAAATATCTTTGTAAAAACATTCTTAGTCTCAGACTTGGTGGTCTATAACCCCAGCATTTGAGAGCAAGAATGATGTGGAGTTGAATAACATCCTAGGCTCTAATGAGTTTGAGGAAAGCCTGGAATTCATGAGAGTCCAAGTAAATAAATCAGCAGACCAACAAATCAATGAATGAACAAATGAGAACAAACACATCACATGAATTCATAAATTAAAAACAAGCTTGTTCTTTCCACCTTCTCCACTGCCCTTCTCTGTGAGCTGGTATTAAAACTTTTGTCTTACTATTATAGAGCATCTTCTTTTCTTGAGCCTTTTGCAGTACCACTTTTTTAAAAAAAAAGACCAAGCCAAGATCTATAAAAACATCTGCTGGAACCTTTCTATATCCAGAATATGGCACTTTACCAGGAAAACTGTACATTGTATTAATGGTGTTGCCAAGAAATTAGAGCTTCAAAACCCAAAATGCTGGTGTGTTTCTGTACTTCGAATGTTTGTGTACATATCACAGCCCATAATTTTCTACAGCATGTCATGTAGTAGAAGCAATTAATTCTGCGTGATGATGTAATGAAAAGTACAGCAGTTCAAAGAGGCATGATTTTTATCATAGGCATATGAAAAATAAGAAAATGTATTTTTTCTTTAAAAAGAAAGTTGTACATGTTATCAGTATGTTATGCATATATCTGTTTGTACATATATTATGTGTACATATCTATATATAGACATATATATGAGTTTATATTCATGTGTATATGATTGTTATATATTTATATTAAACTTGTAGAAATGCTGAATATATTTGACATTCAGAAAAATATTTATCAGCTATTATACCAAACATAAGTGTTTATTTTAATAAATACAGTAGACTAAGTATAGGACAAATTTTAATGATTCAAAGGTGTTTTCACATTTAATTTTTTAAAAATAATAAGCAAAAACTTTGAGTTAAAGCATAAACAAGATTTCTATGTACGTTAAGATAGTTTCTTTCAACATAAAGTATATTTAACATGAACATATTATAAAATATGTATCTACATCAGTTAACAGAAATACTCAATAAAGAGAAACACACCTTTAGTTGGTTAGTTAATTTTACAAGCAATTTACAATATAGACACAATTGAACTTCATAAAAATCAGTAATCAGCTTCACATTTTGATCTGGGTTAATATCGTGGGATGAATTATTTTGTATGTAGCTATGTGAAAAAAGACAGAATCATGAAGGAGAGACTATATTCCTAGAAGAAGAGAAAAACAATTACTAGAATTAAGACAGAGATGATATAGCATCAATTAGGCAATGCACAGCAAATATAGCCACATAGAGATAAAATGGGGAAGAAAGCTAAGAAGGAACACACAACTCAAATTGTGGCTGCCAAGTCAGTTTGAGGGAATCTGAGGCTACAAGCACAAGGTGAGCCAGGAAAATAGAGGATGTATCAAGAAAATAAATGGACCTCCAGTTGCTTGAGCAAACCAAGGTTCTTTCAAACTTATGAGCCACTCAGGTATTTATTCTGAAAACAATTCTTCATCATTGGCTAAATTTGGGGTAGAAATCCATTGCATAACACCTTGGAAATCTACAATAAAAGGTCATCACAGAAGGGGTCCTATTGTTAAGGATTCAGTTTCTCTGGAGATAAGAAAACATAGAATATTCACAGCTCAGTGGGGATCTTGCCAAAATGTATGTATGATAGATGGCTGTAAGAGTCACCATATATATGAGAGAATTTGTGAAAACCAGCAAGAAATGGAGACAGCAGGGTGTTTAGATTGTACAGTATCAAGTGGTCAGTAGCCTTATATTCTGTATTCAGGAAAGGATGGAGGCACAATGGTTATACATGTCAAAACACAGGTTAACTTCTGAGTTGTTTTACTATCTTTAATATATTGGAGATCTCAGGAGTGTATACATTTGCTCACTGTCCAACACCTTCAGAGATATGCTTAAGTTTAGATATGTACATGCCCACATGAATAAACTTGAGTGTACAAATAAAAAGGGGACATATCCTGTCTATATACTCCTGGAAGAACATTGATGCTGGGGCCTTGTATGGATAAAGATAAAGAAATAATTATGAAATGAACATAAGCTTGTAAGTTAAGTATTTCTTTAAATGCAATTGCTTAGCAAAAGAAGAAGAAGAAGAAGAAGAAGAAGAAGAAGAAGAAGAAGAAGAAGGAGGAGGAGGAGGAGGAGGAGGAGGAGGAGAAGAAGAAGAATTGGATGTGTTTACTCTAATGACACATCTCAATGAAAATAGAACTTCATAAAAAATACTTAATTTTAGAATACTTCATAGTTTGTTAAATTTATCTGTTAATATTAATTCAGACTGTACATTTGACCTCTTATCATATAGTTTTTCACACGGCTTGTTTCATTTAATACACATTAAATTTTCTTTGTAGTCAGATCATCCAACCCCAGCTAATGCATAACAGAAACCATGTAATTTTACATGTCCCTGAACCATAGATATACAAGAATGTATCTCAGTGTTGTAGTAATCATTTGCTTAGAGAAGCCAAAATGTTGGAAGTAAACTTATAAAAAGATTACACTAATAAACATTACCAGCAACCGTTGAAATTAGATTAATAATGTATGTTTGGTGTATAAAGTGTTTTTGGATCAGTTGAGGTCAATACAGTGACATCTTACTTTTTAAAACTGCATTAAACATCTCTAAGTTTTTATGTGTCTCCCATCTTATGCTATTCAGTAAACAAGGAACAAAGCCTTGCATTAGGGACAGATGGAAGATCAACTTTAAGAAAGCTATGAAAAAATAAGCACAATGAATGAAGAAATGCAGCCGCATTGATTTCAAAAGTATGTTATGAGCTTGCACACCTACCAGCAATGTTGGAGTGTTCCTCTTTCTCCACATCCTTGCCAGCATTTGTTGTCACCTACATTTTTTTTTTTTATCATAGCTATTCTGATTGGTATGAGGTGGAATCTCAGGGTTGTTTTGATTTGCATTTTCCTGATGATTAAGGATGTTGAACATTTTTTAAATGTTTCTCAGCCATTTGAAATTCTACAGTTGAGAATTCTTTGTTTAACTCTGTACCCCATTTCTAATTAGGTTATTTGGTTTTCTGAAGTCTAACTTCTTATATTCTTTATATATACATTGTATATTAGCCCTCTATTGGATGTAGGGTTGATAAAGATCTTTTCCCAATCTGTGGGTTGTCATTTTTGTCCTATTGAGTGTCCTTTAACTTACAGAAGCCTTGCAATTTTATGAGATTTAATTTGTCTATTTTTGATCTTAGAGCCTGGGCCATTGGTGTTCTGTTCAGGAAATTTTCCCCTGTGCGGATGTGTTCAAGGCTGTTCTTCACTTTCTCTTCTATTAGATTTAGTGTATCTGGTTTTATGTGGAGGATCTTGATCCACTTGGACTTGAGATTTTTACAAGGAGCTAAGAGTAGATCAATTTGCACTCTTCTACATGCTGACTGCCAGTTGAGCCAGCACCATTTGTTGAAAGTACTGTATTTTTTCCACTGGATGGTTTTGGCTTCTTTGTCAAAGATCAAGTGACCATAGGTATGTGGGTTTATTTCTGGGTCTTCATTTCTATTTCATTGACCTACTTGCCTGACATTTTACCACTACCATATGGATTTTATCACTATTGCTCTGTGGTACAGCTTGAGGTCAAGATTTGTGATTCCTACATAGAAGGGGGAACAAATTAATCACAGGAGGTAGAGGGAGGGAGAGACATAAGAGAGAGAGAGAGAGGAGGGTGAAGGATAAACAGAGGACAGTGTTATATATTGGAAGGAAGAGGAGAGTAGAACAGAGGATCAGGAAATCTTACAGAAATATGTTGCAGTTTGTTATAGGGAGCTGTGGGTAGCTACTAGAAAGTCCCAGATGCTAGGGAAGCTAAAGGCTCCCAGGACCCAAAGGATGACTTTAGCCAAAATACCCAAGAAAGGGAAGATCAACATGGAGATACCAACTCCAGTATATAGGCAAGGCCCCCAGTTGAGGGATAGGGCCACCCACACATCTCACAAATTTTAGCTCTATCCTTTTGGACCATGAAAGGCAGTCTGTGATCTGGTTGAGAAAGGCTTACTCGGAAGACTCAGTAGAAAATTCTACAAGGGACAAACAGTGAGCTATGCCCACAGACATTAGGCACCTGACACCACAAGGCCTCCGTTATCCTGTAGATCAGTCATGTAGGGCAATGCCCCAAGCTCCTAGTACTCTGGCTGGACTCCACCCCCCACAGTCATCTGACTACAGCCAGGTATGCCCTGCCCCACAGTTAGTGGGAACAGCAAGGTATCCCAACCCACTATAAAAGCCCTCCTTTCTCTTTCAAGCTCTTGTTCTCTTTCTTATCTCTTTATCTTGCCTCTTGCTCACTCTCTCACCCTCCCTTTCCCTCTCTCTCCACATGGCCATGGCCGGCCTCTACTTTTCTATCCCCCTCTGTCTCTCTCTGTCTCTGTCTCTGTCTCTGTCTCTGCCTCTCTCTCTCTCTCTCTCTCTCTCTCTCTCTCTCTCTCTCTCTCTC
>JADRCD010224901.1:0-14652 GCA_019843815.1 Montemys delectorum | reverse complement strand
GCCTGTTCATCCAATGTATGTGTTGTGTTTCATCCGTTTTCATTTTAAACAGCTAAAATATCGAAAAGTATCTTTTATACATCTTCTATATCCCCAGCACTCAGGGACATTGAGACAAGAGGATAGCTAAAAGACTAGCCTGGGCAAAGACTACCCTGTGTCTTCAGGATGTCAAATGATTTGATGAAAACATACTATGGGTTAAAGGTTGCGTGTTTCTCATCAAAAGCTCCCATGTAGAAAGGCGTGTGTTCTGAGCTGGGGCCAGTGGGAGGGGCGGTACCATGAAGCTCCGCCCTCATCAGTGGATTAACCCTTTGGAAGAGTCACAGCCTAAAGGTTTGGGAGTGACAGCTTTGCTATAAAATTGAGAGCTCCCTCTTTCCTCCTGAACTGTAGAGAGCTAAGTAGCTTTCCTCGGTCATACAATCCCACCACGACAGGCTACCTCTCTACAGGCAGAAAATCAAGTGGACCAAGGAGCCACGTCTGAAACCTCCCAGACCGTGAGCCAAAAGAAACCTTCCCTCCTTTTCACTGTTATGGCTCCTCCAAGCTAGCTGGCACATACAAACTACTTACAGGACTAATACCATACACTTATTTTCAGCACGGTTTTAGTTAGGACAGTTCATTTTCCAGACCCTGATACGGCAACCTGCTGTCTTAAAGGCATTCCTTCCCTAGAAGCACAGCTCATCATTAGCAGTGTCAGCCATGAAGACAAACTCCCTCTGGACCACTGCAGAGCAACTGGATGCTGCACCCTATCCAGGTGTCCTTCCTGTGGCCAGCGTTTCCCATAAAACATTCCACACAACAGGAAATCACACAACGGGGAATGCTTTCTGCCCTTCTGCCTCTGGAAGGACCAAGTTGTCATGCAACTGGGGTCCAGCCACAGCGTTCCCCCATCCCACTCTGCCTCCGGCCGATCACGCCTCTCACCAGCTTCTCTTTCTTTTGCTTCATTAGTGAAAGTGTCCTTCTGGCTCCACAAGACGGAATTCTCCTCTTTCAGAGCGAGCAGCTCCCGGGCAGCCTGCTGCAGCTGCTTGCGCAGATCCTCTAGCTCCAGGATCAGCTGCTGTTCTGACTCCTCCTTTTTGCCCAGTGCCTCCTGTAGCTCTGCTTTCTCCACTTTGAATCCTTCCAGGAGACCTAAAAGACAGGCCAAGCGCAGTGAGATACGGCAACCCGTGTGCAAGGGTGACAGAGACTGCTGGGGGGCCCGAGTACTGGAAGGTCAGAGCAGGTCACTCCTGGTGAGGAAGCGCCAGCTCAGAGAAGGCATCAGAGAGGGGGGTTGGCTCTCTAGACAAGAGAGATGAGCATCAGCTAGCCCCTTCCTCTGTGCAGAGGTGCCACCTGTGGGACAGAATGGCCATAGCTGAGAGGTGACATGCCAGAGGTGCTCCTGTGACAGCAGTCACTGCAGGAACCTTACAGCCCAAACACAGACCAATCACCAACATGGCTTCCTGGAGCCAATGCAACTTTCCAAAAAATACTACTGGGGGGCAGAGCTGGCACCTCGTCCTCATAAGGTTTGGTCAGGCTGTCAAATGCTCTGCTTTTCACGTTTCTGGCGGGAAGGTCCTATCTGCTTCCAGGCGGTGGAGCAAAGCTGAGGCAGGACACCTCACCCTTGCCCCATGTAGCACTCACCCTCAGCCGTGTGCAGCTCCAGAGCCAGCCCGTCCTTTGCTGCACTCTCCTCCCTCAGGCGCTCCAGCAGCTCCTGCTGTTTCTGCACAGCCTGGGCCATCTCCTCGTTCCTATGACGGAACTCTCTCTCAACACAGCGATGGAGCTGGCGAGCTTCCTCCAGCTGTTGAAATACATTTGAGACTCACAATCACATACAAGATGCAGAGGGTATGAAGAAGAGGAAGGGAAAGAAAGAGGAGCCAGGGTTGGGGTGGGGAGCTTGTTAATATCAGAGTCACCAGGCTGGAGAGATGGCTCAGTGGTTAGGAGCACTGGCTGTTCTTCAAGAGGTCCTGAGTTCAATTCCCAGGAACCACACGGTGGCTCACAACCATCTCTAATGGGATTTGATGCCCCCCTTCTGGAATGTGGGTGTATATGCAGCAGAGCACTCATACATTAAAAAAATAATAAAATAAAATAAAATAAAATCATCCAGCCGGGCGGTGGTGGCGCACGCCTTTAATCTCAGCGCTTGGGAGGCAGAGGCAGGCAGATTTCTGAGTTCAAGACCAGCCTGGTCTACAGAGTGAGTTCCAGGACAGCCAAGGCTATACAGAGAAACCCTGTCTCGAAAAACAGAAAATAAAAAAAATAAAATAATAAAATAAACTCATCCATTTCATCTAAAAAAAAAAATTCAGAGTCGCCACCACTAGTGCTGGGCAGCAGGGCTGAGGCAACAGAGCAGTCTCTCCATCTACATGGCTCACAGTTCCCCTTTAGCCTCCTCTGACATCTCCTCCCGGCATCTGTGTCTTATCTCAGGCCTAAATGGGCATCAAAACACAAAACACCCACACCTCACTGCCCGCCACAGCATCGGCCCACACCTCACTGGGCCCACATCTCATTGCCCCGCCACAGCAATGTTTCACAAAGAAACGCTTACTGTGTTAACTATTAACCTCAGGAAAAAAAAAAGTCATTTCTCCAGCTTCATGTTCCCATTTAATATCTTTTCCAATTACCTAAAAACTTTCTAAGAAACTAACAAATTCCACTTCTTAGTGATACTCTCCAAATACAAAACATTATAGTATGCAGTAAAGTGCCAAAGGTGGATTTGTAGGTTTGGGTTGGTTAGTGGTTGATAGGTTGGGTCCAAACTGACCTGGAACTTGCTATCAAACCAGGCTGGTCTCACAAGTGCTGGGACTAAAAGTATGTGCTCCCACACCTGGCCCAGTGTTTCGCTTTTGAGACAGGCTCTCATCTATCCTAGGTTGGCCTCAAGCTCACAGAAGATGACCTTGAACCCCTGATCCTTCTGTTTCTACCGCCCAAGTGCTAGGACCCCGGGCACACACCATCGTGCCAGGTTTGCATGGTGCTGAGCATCCAAGCTGGGGAATCCACCAAGATTAGCTGTTGTTCTCAATGGATGCTTCCTGGAGAGATTTCAACTCACGAAATGCATGTGAAAAGCTTACACGTGCAGCAGTGAGAGATGAACATCAACAAGGGAGGGCAGACAGCCCTCCCAGAAAATGCCAAGGGCTTCTGTCTCTCAACCACGTGGAGAAATAAGGCATACTGGGAGCACCCATGAATTTAGATCTGCCTGGAAAATGAAGCTAGCTCTGCAGCCTGCAAGCGGGAATGAGCGTCAGGAACACCGTGGAGTCTGTGGTAACATAACCGTCCATGCTGCCCTGTCGGCGAGTTGTCTGTCTCGTCCACCCACTTACCCAGCGGCCTCTGCCATGCGGCTTGGGCCTCACCTGTTTGGAGGAGTCCAGGGCCATCTCCAGGAGGCCCTCCACAGCGGTGCCGAGGCTCTGGTAGACTCTCCTAATCGGCTGCTCACATTCCAGTGTGTTTTCAGGGCTGATTAAAAAGCTTTCACACACGTGACTGCTAATTTCACACACGGAAGATGTCTCTGCCCCTTCTGGCAAAGTTCTGTCTATCTCCAGGAGACCTTCATCAGACCACATATTGCCAAGGGCGGCAGCTGCAAGACAAACAGACACGGATAGCCACATCTTCATTCAGTGAGCACACAACCTGGACTGACGTTACCTGGGCCGAGTGCATGGGAGGTGTGAGGAGGGGGGAGGGGAAGGCACAAGTGATCCAACCTCAGATTCAGATCATTTACCTAAGCCTGATCCTTGTTCTCCCAGAGTACGGGAACTGGCAGGGAACAAAGTTCCTGAGGGTGTTCTCAGCCTAATGGGCCCCCTTCCCAGTACGCAAGGCACTAACAGGCAACTCATCTTGGTGCATGTACCTGCTAACTGGGCATCGCTTGCATCTGTAGCAGCCTCATGATCCAGGAGAAGCCCCACACGCTCACTGATCCGGCTCTTTAGGGTCACAGCTGCCTTCAGCGTTTCCCCAAACAGATCGAGAAGTCTTCTCAGGGCATCTCGGAGGGCTTTCCTAAGATAGAAAAAAAAAAACATCTATCACCAGAGCTGCTCTTGGCCCTTCACAAAATGCTAGCTGCAGGCCTGTAAATGTTTTCATTTGGGGAGATGGCCATGATTACAGGGCTTCAATTATTAGGACTTCAATAAAGCAATAGATTTTGCTGCACTTTGGTAAAATGGGAGAAGCTGCAAAAGCATCCAGGTATGCAGGTAGTTAACGTTGAATCATTAGGACTGCAGAACAACAGGGCTCATGTCTCTGAGCCCCAGTGTCAACAGTACAGAAGACCCACAAGTGCCGTGGGCCAGGAGCAGGCAGCACACTGCTAGCTGGGAAGCAGTGCAGGAGGGAAGCACTGACCCTTCGTTCTGAGCCAGCTCCACATCAGCCCTGAGCATGCAGATTAGCGTGGCGCCCTCCTCGTTTTCCCGCTGCCGCCTCTGCTGCAGCTGCTCCAGTTCCACTCGGCACTCTTCTAACTCCCGGTTCAGCAGGAAGACCTTGTCTCTCACCTGTTGAGAAAAGGTGGCAGGTCTCAGTTAAAGCAACTTTGGCTAAAGCAAGTAACGGCTGGGACATTCCATCGCGATTTTTAAATTACGTCAGATAGAAACTGGCCACGAGAGTAAGCAACAGTCAGAGTATTGCTCTTCCTTCATCGTTTATGACTTACTGAAGTTTATAGAAAGAAGGTCTACCTGTCCCCAATCCACGGGAAATGAAAGGGCAGATTCATATTCATATCTCAAATAATAATCCAAAATAAAAATCCCTGCGCCTAGTCGCTCACCATAAAGTTAGTCAACATACAGACACAGATCCTTCTTAAGTGTGTCTCTTCAAAACCAAAGGCAAGCCTGGGGTGGTGGCTCACACCTTCGATCCCAATACTCAGGTGGCAGAGGCAGGAGGATCTCTGAGTCTGAGAGCAGCCTGGTCTATACACTAAGTTCCAGGCCAGCCAGGGTTGTGTAAGAGACAAACTCAAAACAAAACAAAAGCAAACAAACAAAACCAAGGCTCAGTGTCTCAGCCATTCAGGACAGGTAGCATGTAGACCTCCTTCCCTGGTGCTGGCTACTCTGGCTTCCCATGGTGTCCTAAGCAGTAGCCACAGATCCCAGTCATCTCGTGTAGCTTAGCTTGCAAAGGAAAGATACCAGCCATGAGTGACAGAGAATTTCAGCAGCTTCCAAATGAAAGAGACAAGTGCAATTAACATACATGTCCGTGGAGGCACCAGGCAGAACAAGTCAGCCATCTTCCTCTGGTCAAACAGAAGCACCCCTTTACCACCCCCAACACACATCCACATCTGCATCAGAGTACAGATCAGCCGATGAAGTGCTGACACGCTCCAGGTCAGGGGGAGAAAAAGAGACAAGGATCCAAAGACCAGTGGCCTCCAAGTGGCATGCTGCGCAGCACAGAGCCGGCGCACACCTACCCATGAGAAGAAAGCGCTGCAGCGGGTCACAGTTGGGCCAATGGCCCGTGAGAAGTCAATGACCTAGAAAGTACAAAAATTAAACCGGATGTGCTAGAGAGATGGCTCAGCAGTTAAGAGCATTTGGGCAGCCATAGGGACTGCAGCTCAGAAATCAGCATCCATGTAGCAACCCAGGCATCATAAATCCAGCTCCAAGAGGGTTAGGGACAGGAGGGTCACAGGAAGTGGGTAGCTTCCGGTTGAAAAAAACACAAACTGACTATAAACTATGAACAGACATTACTAAGTTTATCTTAGTAATAAGGACATGCAGATTCACATGACATCAAGCCATTGCCACAAAAGCCGCAGGGCAAGAAGGGTGGACCAGACAGGGAGGGGCCAAGTGTAAACAAAACATGGGCACTTTCAGTAGAGTCTAGATTTACCTAAGCATCTTGAATGTGTGCAGAATGCTCTGAGCTCTGATACATCCTGAGAAGATTCACAAAAGAAAAATCACAGGAATGAAACCGATCAAAGTGGGAAAGTGGAAAAAGCCAACAGTCCTCCTTTGGCTAATGTCTCAGAAGGAATGGAAGCCCAGCAGTGACCAGGAACCCATCACCCTTCACATGCCATGCCGACCCTCCGTTCTGATGGGAGCAGCACAATGGCTCAGCAGTGACTAGGAACCCATCACCCTTCACATCCCATGCCGATCCTCGGTTCTGATCCTCGGGGGCAGCACAATGGCTCAGCAGCCAAAGCTCTTGCTGCCAAGCCAGACAACCTGAGTTCAAAGCCTGATTTCCACATGGCAGAGAGAACTGACTTTATCAAGTTGTTTTCTGACCTCCACACATGACCGCATGATGTGACACACGCATGCTCACCCACGCAACAGTGAATAAGTGGAGTAGGGTAGTCCAAAATTCAAAAGCAAAGTTACACCGTGTATTATTCAGAAGTACATTAAGAAAAAAGAAACACATATAAGTATTTTAAAAAAACAACTTAAAAACACGGAGAAACGCTGCTGAGGCATGAGCTATGAGCTACTTACTCTGGATAGCAAGGACATAACTATTTTTCACAATGGTATTTTACCTGAACATGCAGCACTTTAAGGATGCTAGCAAGACTAGGTCACGATGAAAACAGATTATTTTGGAGTGTGGTTTGCGTAAAGGAACGTTTGTCCTTCTCTTAGCTGGGGATGCCCCTGAGCCTCATGTGTAACTCAAGACCAAGTGGTAGTGAGGTAGCTTACAGGTCAGCTTCCCTTGCTACATGCAGATCCACACACACGTGTGGCACCATTAACAGCAGTGCACGTGCCCTGGGGCCACTCACTCCACCGGCTCTCAGACAACTGCAGGGCCAGCCTGTCCCCCTTTGCCTTTCTCACACACACACCCAACGAGCTATGAGCCTCACTTCCTGAGGGCAGACAACTACATTACCTTTATGATTTCTTTATCAGTTTGGCATTTACAATTTCTTTCTAACTTTGGTAACTGCCTTCCCTCCTCTTTTTGAGATAGGGCATCACTATGCAGTCTAGGCTGGCCCCGAACTTGAGATCCTCCTACCTCAACGTTTTACACATATGCAGCTCTTTTTACTGAGTTTGTGTCTCTGTGGTATGTGTGTGTGTGTGTGTGTGTGTGTGTGTGTGTACGCACGTATGCACAGATATTTTTAAGTGGTATATCTCTCACCTACGGGCTTTGCTATTTTCAGTATTTCTGACATGTAAATTATGTCTTTGCAGAATACTTTGAAAGGCTGCGGCTCCCTCACCTAACCCCACAGGTTTGGATCTGACTGTGCCCACAGCCTCTCCCTGCTGGCCACTCACCTACCCGGGCAGTCACCACCAACTATGTCAGTCCACCTCTCAGCACAGCTGAGGTCTCTGTAGTTGGGACTACGCCCCTCTGACCTGTTACTGCCCTGATCCCATCAAACAACCCAACAGAATGTATAGTGCAGATAGTGGTGCTAGCATGTGACAGCCACAGGATTTTCAAAATCACAGAATTCCCATTGACTTCTGTCTTAGTCAGCATTCTAACGACGCATTCTGTCTCTGTAGCATTCTAAGCTCAGGTTGACTCCACTCCATTGCTGCTGCTATTCCTAGTGATCAGGAAATGGTGCTGACATCTCCAATACTCTGGGGTCTTCTGCTGCAACTAGGCTTCACCAATAGCCTCTCATAGGCTCTCCTCATGGTGCCAAGCCTCAAATCCTTTGCCCTTCAGTCCTGGGCCATCCACAACATCTGAGGCTGAACCTTCACCAATGGCCTCTCCTGGCCTCTCACAGTGCCAACGTTGAAGTTCATGACCCATTCATGCCTTCAAAACCAGTACCACCTGGGTGACTATTACACATTCCCAAATCCAGCTGCAGCACGAGGTACAACCTTGGCTGTCTCTGGAACACAGCCTCCTTGTGCTCTCAGAAAACACTTCCCAGAAGATGTTACCTCAGTGATGCTGATCTCTTTTTAATCACCACTAGTTTCTTAGCTCCAGTGAGCCAGCAAAAATTGTCCCAGTAGTCCCTTCTACTTTTCACTCTAAAACCAGAGCCACATGGTCAAAGCTGTGGTGTTCTGCTGCTTGCAGGAGCGGAAACATGCCCCCCTTGTTCTACTAATCACTAGCTTTCTGTTTTCCACGTCCTTCACTGCCTAAACTGGGCTGTCCAGGATCTTGCTTTGTAGACTGAGCTTGAACTCAGATGCTTGCACGCCCATCTCCTGATATTAAAGGTGTGTACCACCACACCTGGACTTAAGCTTTTCTGGCTCAGGTTAGCCTTGTACTCAGGGACCTGTTTGGCCTTATATCCTGGGATTAAAGGTGGTTAGGATCTTACCCCAAAGTCTCAATCTCTTAATCTGTTATCTCCTAGAACACAAGATTCAGCTCCATTTCCCTTCCTGGTGCCCCTTTAATACATGAGCCATATATTTTATATTTTTCCTTTCTAAGCTTACTATGCTTGTTCAAAATGCTCTTCATGAGACTTAACCAGAGAATGAAGTCTCTGCTGGGCTTTTTTTCTTTTTCCTGCTGGGCTTTTTTGAGGCTTCGTCAGTGCAATTAACATAAATCTCTTTACCTTAGCCTCAGGTAGACTCTTCAGACAAGGGCTAAAAGCAGCCACGTTCTTCACCAAAATACCACAAAAAAAAAAAATGGTCTCTATGCCACATACTGAAATTCTTCTCTCCTGAAACCTCTTGGGTCAGGTCTGCACAATTACATCACTCTCAGTAACAAAGTCTTTCATATTCCTACTAGGATGGCTCATTAAGCCCCATTGAAAGCATTCCATGGCTTTCCAAATCCAAAGTCCCAAAAATCCACATTCCTCCAAACCAAAGCATGGTCAGGCCTATCACAGCAATACCCCAGTCCCTGGTACCAACTTCTGTCTTAGGGTTTTACTGCTGTGAACAGACACCATGACCAAGGCAAGTCTTATAAGGACAACATTTAACTGGGGCTGGCTTACAGTTTCAGAGGTGTGTCCACTATTATCAAGGCAAAAGCGTGGCAGCGTCCAGGCAAGCATGGTGCAGGCAGGAGGAGCTGAGAGTTCTACATCTTCATCTGAAGGCTGCTAGTGGGAGACTGGCTTCCAGGCAGCTAGGGTGAGGGTCTTAAAGACCACGCCCACAGTGACACACCCACTCCAACAAGGCCACACCTCCTAACAGTGCCACTCCCTGGCCCAAACATATACAAACCATCACAGTCCCAGTCCCCTGTGATCAGCATACCAGTAAGAGATATAAAAAATAACAATATGCTATTATTATATTGTTATAACAATTTACCTGGCATATAGATACCGGCACACCGAACCTGCCGTGTTACTGGTAAGTTCGAGCCCTGCATGGAAGCTAGAAGAGTTGTGGCTCACTGAATCACTAAAGATCAATTGTATGAAAAGGCATTTATACACATTATACAGCCAGTCAATTAAAAAATGTTGAAATGGGCTGGTGAGATGGCTTAGTGGTTAAGAGCACTGACTGCTCTTCCAAAGGTCCTAAGTTCAAATCCCAGCAACCACATGGTGGCTCATAACTGTACTGGCCATCTGTAATAAGATCTGGCACCCTCTTCTGGTGTGTCTGAAGACAGCTACAGTGTACTTAGATATAATAATAATAATAATAATAATAATAATAATAATAATAATAAAATCTTTGGGCCAGAGCAAGCAGGGCCAACCAGAGCAAGGAGCCAGAGTGAGCAGAGGTCTTGAATTCAAATTCCCAGCAACCACATGATGGCTCACAACCATCTATACAGCTACAGTGTACTCATACACATAAAATAATAAATAAATCTTTAGGGGAAAAAAAAAAGAACAGGAGAGCCTACCAGACTCTCCACCTGTACTGGCTGGTGGCTCTCGGTTCTTGCTACTGACTGTGAGCCTCTAGAGACAACAGAGTGGTTTCATGTAGGATCCCATTAGGAAAGGCCAGCAATGGAGCAGGGAGGCTCGCTGAACCCGGAGCTAAACAGGCGGACACTGGGCCCTCTGCCTTAAAGCAGAGCTGCAGGGCTCCAGCTGTGGCTGGAGGCACAGGGGACACAGCTCGGCACTCTTCACTCTCCCTCTGCCTCAGGAAGGACTTTAAGGCACTTGACAAAACCACGTAACAACGTGTGTGCCTACAAGGACGGATGTACTCCATGGGAAGCAAGCAGAAAGCAGGCAGCCCAATCTCCCACTAGACAGCAGAGCCATGAGGCAGAACACATTGGTCTATCCTAGGGAAGCCTGCAGCAGGATAAACCAGGAGCAGTCTACAGGCAGGAGAGATGGATCAGCAGTTAGAGTGCTTGCTGAACTTCCAGAGGACCTACGTTTGGTTCCCAGCACCCAAACAACTAACTCCAGTTCCTGAGGATCCAACACCCTCTTCTAGTAAAACACACACACACACACACACACACACACACACAGAGTGCGTGCACACATAAATAAAAAATAAAAATATATATTTCAAGGAATTTTTTTAAAACATACACTGAGTTTTCTCTAAACACCCACAAAAATACACGAAAGTATTGCATATGGTTCAGTCACTAGAAGACAGACCAAGCACGCCTGGGAAAGAGCCTGAGAGTGCACAAAGACCACCGCTTAAGAGTGAAGCTAAACATTGTTAGTACTAAAGCACAGACGTTCACACTACACAAGGCTGGCGACAGTTCTCTTACCACTTTCAAGGGTTAGCCTTCGAACTGGTTTGGGTTTTATATAAGAACATATGAAACAGCCCTGGCAATCAGCACAGGTCACTCTATAGCTACTTCTGGGCCACGATTCTTGCTCAAGGTCAACAGCCAGGGAGATGTCTTCACGGGTCACACACTTCGATCGAAAAAGGACCCAGCTTACGTTGTCAGAGAATGCTTTTCACAACCAAACTCCAAAGGGCAGTAAGCCGGAAAATACCCCGCCCAACCGTGAGTGCTCCAGTTAATGAGCCTGCGGAGGCGTGGCTCTGCGGACAGGTGCAAGATATTTGTGGCTCGACAGAGCCTGGGAGACAGCAAGGACAGCGCGTCCCCGCTATTCTGGGACACCAGCCCTGGCATCCTGGGGAACACTCTGAGAAGACACTGGAGGCAATATCTCAGAGCCAAGGCAAGTCTGACGAGACTGGCCATGTTTACAGACCTGCTCACTCGAGTCCGGGGCAAAGGCTTAAAACGCTCATGGCACACTCGGCCCTGTGCAGGCCCTAACTCACACAACCACAGCCACAAAGAGGCAGAAGAGTGAGCTGGAAACAGGATGAGATGAAGGGGACCTGTTGCTGCATCAGTAGTGGAGGTCATGGAGAAGTTACGCAGGGGCCACTAATGTGCTCACTGAACTGTTTAATTTTATGCATATTGAAGTCCACACTCTCCCCCCACCCCCACCCCCCACCAAAAATACCCCACATTAACACAAGGGCTTACAGAATGGCTCAGTGGACAAAGGCACCTGTCATACAGACTGACAATATGACTCAATCCTTGAAACCCACAGGGAGGAAAAGAAGAGTGCAGACCCCTAGAATTTGTCCTCTGACCTCTGCACCCCAACGATCAGACACACATATGTTACTTGTTTGTTTTGGTTTGGTTTTTTTGAGATGGTTTTCTCTGTGTAGCCCTAGGTGCCTTTAGCCACTGAGCCATCTTTCTAGCCGACGCCCTTGTTTTCAAAAAGCATCTCAAAAGACTATTTGTAAAAATAAATCATCTCAATACACTGGTGCATGTCACACAGAAACACCTAGTTACTTCTGAGGCCACCAGACTCGGCTCTTCCCAGCCCCAGATGACCGTGAAGCAAGTTTTTCCAATCTAAGAGCACCAAGGCAGGTGAGCTTCAGGGGTCCTCAGGTGACTCGGGGTGGGGGGGGGGGGGGGGGGGGGGTGGTTCTAGCCTACATGTACAGAATAGAGAATATGTGCATACACTGTGTATATGTGTATATAAACACATATGTGCTGTGTATACATGTGTGTGTACATGCACCTATATGTATAGGCCCAGCAGACAGGATTGGACTTGCTGGGGTCAGGACCTCCTAGCATATTACATAGTAGGAGACCGTGGCAATGAACAATTTTTTGTCCAGATGTAGAAAGATGCCACATGGATCCCATGGATCTCAGCCAGGTTTCCCACCCCCGCACCCCCAAAGCTTTCCAAGTTGAAGGGTTCCTACTGCGTTGTTAGACATCTCAAAATCGCCATGTGATATGACAGGCCACATAAGATGTATTCTGAAGGAGAAGCCACACTGTGTGCAAGCACTTCCAAGTGTGCTCAGATGTATTGTGTCGACAGTCACAGCCACACACAGCAGTTCCCTCCATCTCAACCTCGACTCTTCCCACAGGGAAATCAGCAGGTTCTCCTGATGCCCGCTTGTGTCCTGTCATTATGAGCAGGCACTTGTTAAACCCAGCTTTGAGACAGGGGAGATGGCTCAGCAGGTTGAGTACTTGCCCTACATGTAAGGACAAGAGTTCAAAACCCTAGTACCACACAAGAGCAAGAGGGCTTACCCATAATCCCATTATGCAGAAGGCAGAAACGAATCCTCAGGGCAAGCGGAAAACAGTGAGTTCTAGATTCAAGTGAGAGACTCGAGTTCAATAGTAAGACGGAGTGATCAGACCCACAGAATCAACCAGGCAGGGCTCACAGAGACTGAAGTGACCCGCTGAAGCGACACACGAGGACCCTGTATGGGGCTGAGCCGGGTCCTCTGCGTGTACCTTACAGATGTGTAGCTTGGTGTTCTTGTGGGACTCCCAGCAGTGGGAAACAGGAATGGAGGGGTCTCTGACTCTGTTGCCTGCTGCTCAGGACTCTTTTCCTTGTACTGAGCTCTTCTGTTCAGTTTTAACATACGAGAGCTTGTATCCAGTCTTACTGTAACTTGTTAGGCCATGGATCTCCCTGGGAGCCCTGCTCTTTTTTTTTTTCTTTTTTTTAATTACTGGGGGAAGGGGAAACCAAGGTCCAGATGTAAGCTGGGAGAGAAGATGGTGTGGGCTCACAGATGGATGGTGTGGGCTCACGGATGGATGGTGTAGGCTCACGGATGGTGTGGGCTCAAGCAGAGACCGCAGCACTCTTGACCAGGGGCTCTGCTGCTCTCATCAACGGTTTGCCCTAGGGAGTACGGCATATCACCCACACTGCTACCCTGAGGGACTGACTGTCTAGTGCTGACCTGTGCAGCCTGGTCCTGCGATGTCTGAAGCGCCTGAGGTTTGGCCAGCTCTGCTTGTGACTTCTGCATTTCAACCGTGTGTGCGTCTCCCAGCTCCTGAGGCTCGGCTTGGTGCAGCAGGTCCTCGGCATCCTCACTGCCCAAGGCTGCATGGCCATCTTTCTCCAGCAGGGGCCCCTCATTGTGCACAGCCATGGTCGGCTCCTTCTGCTGAGAGAATTCCCATGGGGGTCAAGTCAAGGGCGTGTCCCAGGTTTCCCCATCCCAAGGAGCATAATACGAGCAAGAAGTGGCCAAGGTTCCAAATGCTTGCTTCCTGTAATTAAATTCTGCCACCAATAAAGCTCAGCCATGGTTTAAAATAAGTATTTGCATGTAATCTGTATGTTTCTGCCTTTAGAATATTATCTTAGAATCTTATTTTAATCTGTATTTCTGTTGTTGTTGTTGTTGTTGTTGCTTTGTTTTGTTTTTTTCCCGAGACAGTTTTTTGGCCTGAGTAGCCCTGGCTGTTCAGGATTCACTCTGTAGACCAGGCTGGCCTACAACTCAGAGATCAGCCTGCCTCTGCCTCCCAAGTGCTGGGATTAAAGGCATGCGCTACCATGCCCAGCTATTTCTATTTCTACTATCTTTAGTTATGTATGTTAGGCATTGTCTGCATGTGGGAATGGGTATACGACAACAGCTGTCCACAGAGGCCAGAGGTATTGAGCCCCCTGGATCTGGAGTTACAGGCTGAGCTGCCTGACATGAGTGCTGGGAGCCGAACTTGGCTCCTCTGGAAGAGCAGTAGGTGCTGATGTATCACTGCAGCCCAGAACCTGATTTTCTTTAAAACAAATGAATCAAGATGTCCTACAGGTTCAGGTCTGTGGACTGGAAGCAAGGTCCAGTCCCTTAACGGTACCGGTTTGTGTTAAGTGTGAACAGAAATCTACTAAGGCCAAGGTTGCAGCACCAGGGGGAAGGCCTCTCTGCGGTATCACACCGTTCTCCAAACCAGTCCAGAGAGACAGAATGGCTCCGATCTCCGGGCCATTCTAGACACTAGGACGGATGCACGGTTTACAGTTAAGTGTTGCCAGCTGCTCGGTTAATTAGCACACAACAGCCTCATCCATTTCAGGAAGATAGAAGCCACCATCTAAGAGGGTCAAAGGTGTAAAAAGCACCGGAGATGGTTTTATAGTTACCGCTTCTTCGTGATCATAGGCTCCTGAGTCCTGTAAGCAGACACGGGGCACCCAACAAATTCTCTTTTCATATAAAAGTTAATCTCAGGAAAGTGCAATAGCAAGAAAATGGAGGGAGGCTTTGCACGTATAACAGAGAAATCAGATCCATC